>PVLD010007988.1:0-87377 GCA_004027595.1 Dinomys branickii
TGCCTGCACATGTATCGCTGATTTATTTCACTTATGAGTATGGACTCCAGTTTTGACCACTTGCCTACAAAGTCCCCAAAACTGTCTTTCTTTATAGCTGAATAATATTCCATTATATAGAAATGCCACAATTTTTTAATCCAGTCTTCTGTGGATGGGCACTTGGGTTGCTTCCACATTTTAGCTATTACAAATTGTGTCAAGCAGCTGACTCTTAACAGAACTTCAAGTATTTAAAACCATTAGACAAGTAATTCAGCTATCATAAAAGGACCCCACAGTTAAATGAAAATCTTTGCTTTAAAAAGTATAAATTTGGTATGGTGGCACATGCTTGTAAAAAAAAAAAAAGCATATTAAAATTGTTATTACATCATGCTTATTTTTAAAGTAAATAAAAAAGTACAAGTTGCTTAAAAACTCAACATTATGGCTCTAACACACATGTAAACCTGTAACAAAATCATTAACAACCATGATCTGTCTCATGATAAACCACAAATCCTATAGAAATCTAGATTTTGGATCCTTTCCCACTCCCCAGTTCTATAAATACTCTGCTGGAAAGCAGAGAGAGGGGATTATTTACATAAAATACAACATGGGCAGTACCTCCTGGAGTCATGGAACATTTGCCTACGCTGCAGCTTCAAACACAAAACAAATGTTCAGGCATTACTGATAACCATATTTCTTTAATTTGGTTCAAGGCCTTATTTTATGCCTTCATCATTTTAGAGCAAGAACCCTAAATTTTGTCAGAATCTGTCAAAATTATTCTTCTGTGGTTCCCAGGGCCAGCCTCCTTGACCAGTGGGACTGACTCAAAATCACAAAACAAAAAGCTAAGAAGGGCTTACTGCCTAGCTTTACCAAGAAAGAAAACACATTGCACAGTTAGTTATTTCTCTTTTTTTTGAGACAGGGTCTTGCTATGTAGGCCCTCCTGCCTCTTGAATGCTGGCATTACAGATGTGTGCCATCATGCAGCTCTAAATTACGTGCAGCCTGTTTGGTTTGAGGAGGGAAGTACAGCAGAGATGGAAGGAATCAACAGCTCTGGGCTGGAGGTACAGCTCAGTGGGGTAAGTGCTTGCCGCTAAGCACTAAGGCCCTGAGTTCGATCCCCAGTCCCGGGGGAAAAAAAAAAAAAAAGGAACGGAGGAATCAACAGCTCATCAGTGGACGTGTGTGTCCTGTTTAATCCTTGCTGCTTTTGTTCCAGGTCTATCTTCCTTACCTTTGCCCTAAAATGAAAATTATCAAAGGTCAACCCTCACAACCCTACAATACTCTTCCAACATACCTAGTGACTAAAGTGCAGATGAAACATATTGCAGGTGCCATATCTATGCAAAACAGAAACTATCATATATTCAGTATCTATTTTAAGTAATCTTGGCTTTGAAAAATAACTTGCTGAGAGCTGGGGATATAACTCTACGGAAGAGCATTTGCTTACTACGTGCTTACTACGCATGAGGGCTTGGGTTTAAGCCCTAGCTAAAATTTTAAGTCTAGCTTTTAAAATTAATTAGGCTGGGTTATGGTGGCACATGCCTATAAACCCAGCCGTTAGGAGGCTGAGGCAGAAGGATTGCCAAGAAGCCAACCTGGACTACATAATGGTAGTACTGGACTACATGATAATAGTTCAAGGCTGGTCTGAACTACATGGCAAGACCCTGGCTTAAAATATCCCCCAAAATAAAACAGGGGAGGGAGAAGGGGGAGGAGGAAAGGAAGGGAAGGGGGGTAAAGAAGGGAAGAGAGGGAGGGAGGGAGAAGGAAGAGGGTGGAGGGAAGGCGGCCAGCCAGTTGGCCGGCTAAATGCTAATGCCAGGACAGAAGCAGCCTCAGTGTATATGGCTTAACACTGCCAGTAAATCAAAGAAAAATGAGTTCGCTTTTAAGTATTACATTGTAAACTTCTGTCTTTCCTTTCCATTGTATTATTTCAAATGTCCCCAAATACCCAGCAGATACCAAACTGCTACTTGGAAGAAAAACCCTGGATGGTTTTTGAAGGGGGTAATGATTGTCACTTTTCAGTAGCTCTTACACTTCTGTATAACCATGTCCCTAATAAAGTGGGGTTAAGAGCATCACCTGTGGCTGGAGCCCATGTGTGAAGCTCTGGACTCAATCACCAAAATGAATCTCTTGTTTTGCTGCTTTTTAAGTCCTGGCTATTTCCTTTGTTGAGTAACATAAAGCAAGCTTCTGGCACTAAACCCAACTATTTCAGTCTGACACTTATAAAATACAGTAATAATTTGTTTCATAAGGTTGAAGACTGAGATAATAAATGAAGTGCTTACATAGCACAAAAATACATTTTAACCAAAAAGTCTAGCTTTTTAAATTAGTTAGAAATAAAAAAAACCAAGCTGGGTGTGCTGGCCCATGCCTGTAATCCCAGCACTAGGGAGGCTGAGGCAGAAAGATCACTGCCAGTTTGAGGCCAGCCTAGGCTACAAAGTGAGTTCAAGCCCAGCCTGAACTGCATAGGGAGACCCTGTCTCAAACAAACAAAAAAAAAGATTAGGCTGGGCATGATGACACATGCCTATATCCTAGCCCTTAGGAGGCTGAGGCAGGAGGATTGCCAAGAAGCCATTCTGGACTACATAATGATAGCACAGTTTAAGGCTGGCCTGAACTACGTAGCAAGACCCTGGCTCAAGATATTCACAAAATTAACAACAACAATAATAATAATAAAATTACTGTACCATAACTCACAAATACCTGTATTGTGGTGGTTTAATAGTTCCCTAAACGAGAGTACAGTTATACTGCAGGTGGTCTAAGATAATTATAAGCTGAAATATGAAGGACCTTGATAAATCTTATTACTGTTTAAAACTTTTTTTTTTTGTCTTTTTGAGAAAGGGTCTCACTCACAACAATCCTCCTGCCTCGGCCTCCCCAGGTGCTGGGAGAACAAGAGCGCATCACACCCAGTAAAAGTATTGTTTAAATGTCATACTTCTCTGGTACATTTTCACTGTTCCTCCTGTCCTACAGGGCTGTAAGGTGTTCTGATACAGCCTAATAACCACTGAGTGAACCAGATGTGGTGGCCCTGTAATCCCAACACTCAAAAGGCTGAGGCAGAAGAATCGTTTTTGAGTTCAGAGACCAGCCTGGGCTACAAAGTATGCTCAAGGCTGGCCTGAATTACAGAGCGAGGCCCTGTCTCAAGACAGACAGACAGACAGACAGACAGAAGAAACATAAATAAATAAATAAATAAACAAACAAACAAACCAAAAAACACCTAAGTGATAATGTATGTGTTGGAGACTTTGATGAAATAAATTCATTAGCCTGATACTTTTCCTATCACTCCCTGGAGATAGATCAGCTCAGTTTCAGGACAATCCAAGGAATTCCATTTCAACCAGGGCTGGGCTTTAACTGTCTCAGATCAAGACCTTAAAATGTTTAGCCTCTCCATTAAATTCAACCCAAATCCCTGGATTAGCTAACACTGAAACCATCTCTTGAGCAGCTGAAGCTGGAAGCTCACCACCTCCAAGTTAATTATTTTTTTTGTATGAAATTTTGACACTACTGAATTTCCCTCTAACCACAACTGTTTGACAGAACTGAATTGTACGTATGGAGGCCACAATGTCCTAAATACTTAATCCTCTTCAGTATAAAACAATAATCCTTCCCCAGTAACACTATACTTAGCTCAAGTAAGAGGAAGCATAAATTAGGGCACTTCACTCCAACCCTAGAAGCTCTTTCCTTTTTTCCCCAAAGTTTTTGGATTCTAGTTAAATTGTGCAGGGACTTCACACTGAGTGCAGAGCTTGCATCTGACTCACTCCACCTAATCCTCTAGATTTAATCACAACAATATCTAGAGCAAATCTACACCTGTTATCAGATCGAGAGTACTGCAACTTTCAGTATTTTTCAGCTGGCTCAAGGTAGAGCCTACCTTCTGGTAGTCACACAGGTGGCCCTAAAAAAAGCCAATCCAATCCCTATAACCTTTCTTTTGTCTTGAGCAGTGTCTTTGCAAAGATACTTGCACCAGATTATAGAGCCAAGTCAAAGTAGGAAAGGCAAATTTAGAAGACAGCATTCAGTCTCATTTTATGCGTTCCTAAGAAGATTCAGTGATTTCCCCAGATGATGTTAATACCCTTGGGAAGTTTATGAAATAAAATGAAATTCTTCAGGCCAGCAGAAGTGGCTTCTATAATAATATCACCAACTACATTTACACAAGATCTTCTACTTTAAAAATGCTTTTTATACATATTATCTCCTTTGGTCTTCACACATCAATCCATGAGGAGAGAACAAGAATGATTAGCCCTATATTACCAAAAACTTTAAAAAGCTTAAAATGGCAAAGTACTGAGACTCGGTGTTGCACAGCAATAATTCCAGCTACTCAGAGTTCAAGGCCAGCCTGAACAATTTAGTAAGACCCTATCTCAAAAAACCCAATACACATATACATATGTAATTAGGGCTGAGAATACAGCACAATGTTAGTACTTGCCTAGCATGTGGCAGTCCTGGGTTCAAACCCCAGCATGGAAGCAGAGAGTAAGCTTTCATTAAGGCAGTTCAAGCCACAGAACAAGAGAAATCGTTAAACGAGACTCCCAACATATGCTGATTCTATAATTACATTCTTCCGTATTTTTCAGCATTTCTACAAAGAGCATGAAACATCCATAATGAAGATGCTAATTGTCAAGATCAATTTTACCTATTCCTTAAAAAAAAAAAAAACCTCGGCCGGGCATGGCGGCCTGTAATCCCAGCACTCAGGAGGCAGAGACGGGACTACCCTGAGCTTGAGGCCAGCCTGGACTACACAGGGTGATCCTAAAACAGAACTCAACCATGCCCAGCCTCTTTTCCTTTTCTTTCGGTCAACAGTGGGGAATGGAGGGGAAAGAAGGGAGCACTAACGTATGTTCCCACAAGATGAATAATGGAAGAAGCTAGATTGAAATTACAAACTGCATTTGTCAAGGAGTTAACTACTAGTGACAGCACTACCGGAGGAAAATGGCAGTGAATCTAAATAACCTATTTTGCAAGCCACCACGACCAAAAAACCTTAGACAAAAAGGAACAAGGAAACAGAAAGTAAATCTAGTAATTACGTAAATAAGTGTGTAAAACACAAGCCATAGGAATTGTTATCGCCAGGCTGGTGGCGCGTCCCTGTAATTCCCGTACTCGGGAGGCTGAGGCAGGAGGACCACTGCGAGTTTGAAGCCAGCTGAGCTACATAAGCTAGTTCAAGGCCAGCCTTAACCACATCGTGAGATTCTATCTCAAAAACAAACAAACAAACAAATCAAACAAAAAAGTGGTTATCCAATGTAGGTAACCTTTTTTTTGTACCGGGAATCGAACTCAGGGCCTTGAGCTTGCCAGACAGGCGCTGTGCCACTGAGCTACGTCCCCGAAGTTACGCCTGCAGCCAAAAGATAAACTACATAAATATCAACAAGTACGTAAAGTCCCTTGGCCGTTAACCTCTGACCTTTAAACCCTCAGGCGCAGTCAGCACTCGGGCCAGGCGACTCGGTCACAGGTTAACCGTCGCCAAGCAGGGTGCAAGTGCGAAGCGGAAGGCGGCGGCTCAGGCAGGAAGCCCGGCGAACGCGGGACAGCCCGGCCTCCTCGCCCGCCGCGGCCCCGGCCTCCGGGCAACCGAGCGGCGCGTCACAGAGCGGGGCCCGCCCGCCCGCCCGCGTCGCTTCCGCGTCCCTCGGGAGGGTCCCGAACGCGCGCGCAGCGTCCGTTCGAACCGTCCGCCGCGGTCTCCGCAGAGCGGGGCCCGGGGAGCGCAGGGCGTGACCTCTGCCCCAAAATGGGCGCTACTCCCGCTCGTACAGCGACAAGGCCCTGCTAGGGCCCCTCCGCTTTAGTGGTCTGCCCACTCCGAGCCTCAGACGCACCTCCTCAGCCTGCCTCTCCGGAGCCTCCCGCGCTCGTAACACCGGATGTGCTCTGCCACTCCGGGGTCAGCCCCAGACGCTTTACCCCGAATCGGCCCCCTCAGAAAAGGCCCGCCCCCGTACCACGCTTAAGGTCAGTCTTCATTGGCCGTTGACTGCATCTCTGCCTTTCCATTGGCTGTATGTGCATAAACAACGGTTGCTTACTTCAGAGTCATTAGCTATGGAGTGCCACCATAGCTTTGTCAATCAAAACTCTGGCCACCAACCGGCGTCGTAGTAATAGGTCTACGCCTTCTCACGTAGCAAGGAGGATGTCGGTCCACGGCTCCCTCTAGTGGAGAAAGTGAAGAGGGGTAGGCTCCGCCCAAGGAACCTGAAGTAATGCAGCCCCCAAGACGTGGGATGGGGTAGCGCCGCAAAGTCCCAAGATTCTTTAGTTCTCATTCTGTGTTAAAGGAGGGAAGCGATGTGCGAACATAAGGAAAAGCTCCCTCACTTGTGTACCGTAAATCTAATGGAGCTTAAATTTCAGAGCACTCTGAAGGTTCAGCCATCTACGGAACACGAGGGGAAACAGTCGCTCCAGCCAGCCTCAGGCGCAGGGACTCCCAACCTGGAAGACGCGCTCTAAGGCCGAGCGCCGTCCTGAGGGCTGCAGGCTGGGCGGGCGGGCTGCAGGGAGGAAGCGGGTGTTCTTTAGAGGGCGGCGGAGAAGGGCAGTGACGACCTGGCTCGGCTGTCCTAGCAGCCTCTTTGGGGACCAACCCAAGGGAGATCCAAGGGCTGGGATAAAAGGGCCGGAGTTCCCTTGTGGGCTTGTTCCTTGCAAGAAGCACCACCCGTGCAAGCACTTACAGTAAGGAGTTGCGCACTTTCTTCTAAACGATCGATACTTTTATTCATATTTTCATTTCATATTTTAAAGAGATAGAGGTCTCCCTGGATTCCCCAGTCTGGCCCTAACTCCTGGGCTCAAGGAGCCTCAGCCTCCTGAGTAACTGACACTACAGGCACCTGCCACTGCGCCTGCCAAGTGTCAATAATTTTTTGATAGTTTTTACTAATTTGTCTTTCTAATGTTGCCCAAAGTAGTGTAAAACAGCCATTTGAAGAGGCAAAGAGCCTGCAGCTTAAAAATGCAGGGTTGGAAAAAACTTGTAGTGGTTACAGACCAGTTGATAAAGTTATTTTTATGATTCTGTGATGTCCGGTTTTGTCAACATTTGAAAATACTAAGCTGGGCGTGGTGGCACACATGTGTGATCTCAGCCCTCAGGAGGTCTGGACAGGAGGATCGCCACAAGTTCAGAGCCAGCCTGCACTACATAAGCGGGAGACCCTGCCTTAAAAAAACAAAACAAATATTTTTCATCACACACACACAAAAATGTTCCAGACGTTTGTTGAAGAAACTATCTGTGATACATTATATATATTTTGTTTGTGGTGCTAAAGCTTAAAGCAAGGACTTCATATATGCCATAAGCAAGTTCTCTGCCATGGAGCTCCACCGATTGTGTATACTTATGTGGGTCTGTTTCGGGGCTCTCTGTCGTGTTCCATTGATCTATTTGTTTGTTCTTTTGCCAATACCACATTGTCTTGATTACTGTTGCTTTCTTGTAAATATTGAAGTCAGGCAGTGTCAGTCTTGCAACTTTGTTCTGCAGTATTTGATTGGATACTCTAGGTGCAGCAAAGGTTTTTAAAATGTGAACTGTACAAACAATAGATTTATGATAATACTGTACATAGATCTGAGGAGATTATTATCATTTTGGGGTTTTTTTTTGAGACAGGGTCTTGCTCTGTAATTCAGGATGGCTTTAAACTCACTGTGTAGCCCAGGTTGGCCTTGAACTCATGGCAATCCTCTTGCCTCAGCTTCCTGAGTACTGTGATCACAGGTGTGAGCCACCACACATGGCTTCTGAGGAGAATGGAAAATGAATAAATTAGGGAAAGGAAGTTTCAACATATCTATAAGTCTTATTTTTATGAAAATTCATCTGAACCAAAAGTTACCTTCTTTTTGAAAGCAAAGGCTTTCTAGGGTAATACTTTGCAATATATATTATGTACTGTTTATTACATGCTAGGCACTGCTTATGATGCTTTATAGGTGGTAATTCGGTGGCAAAATTTGGGTCTCTGTCTCATGAAGTTGAAGAATGAATTTGAGGACAAAGGAGAGAAATAGCTCCCAAGTCAGCAGGAGACCTGAGAGTGGGTTGCCACAAGGGCTCTATAGCTCAGAGCTTTGGCCCAAGCTGGCCTAGAACTTGCTGCGATCCGCCTACCTCCACCTCCTGAGTGTTGGCATTCCAGGGGAATGCCACCACACTTGGCTAAGAGTTTTTATACTAAAACGCTGACCAGGGCCCAGACCACTTTGAGTCAAAGTGATGGGCCTATTAGGGATTGAAGCGTGTAGTAAGTGTACAGCTACAGGTGCCTGTTGGTCACTGTCCTACTCAAGTGGTTCATTAAAAGTGAGAAGGAAGGCCGGGCTGGGTGGCACACGCCTGTAATCCCAGCACCCAGGAGGCTGAGGCAGACCAGCGTGGGCTACAAAGTGAGCTCAAGTCCAGCTTGAACTGCCTAATGAAACCCTACCTCAAAAAGAAAAAAAGAAAAAGCGAGAAGGAAAAAATACTTTCCTAATAGGTAAGAGCAGAAATTGCCCGAGTACCCGTCCATCATCTTGTTACACCCTGAACTTCATTGTCCACCTTCACTTGCTCTTGTCTGCTCTTGACCTTAGGCTCCTGATGCTCTGACCAAGGCCTGATTATCTTGATTCTACCTTGTTCTACCACCTCTCTAGTCGCTTGCTCTCTTCTACTTAACTTTCCTGTCTATAATAATCATTTATTTAATCCTTGCAGTCAACTCTGGAAGGTAGAAACAGTGATCACATTACAAATGAGGAAACTAAGGATCAAATAGTTCGCCCAGAATTGCAGGTAGAATTTGAACTCTGGATAGCTTATACTGAAGCACATACTCACTTTGAAAGCATATATACTAAACCTTGTACTGAAGCTCATGCTCTTAATCAGTACATATGTTAACTGTACATTCTTTGATAGGTTCTCACTATGTAGTTCAAGCTGGCCTTGAACTCAGTATGTTTCCAGGCTGTCCTCAAAAACTCATGGCGATCTTCATGCATCAGTCTCCTGAGTACCAGGATTAATGTCCAGCTAATCATACCTGTTACGGTAAAACTGGCATCTGTTGTTAATGTAAAGTTAAATTTTAAATTTAAAGTTAATGTAATTGTAAAGTTTTGTGATTTAAAAAATTTTCTTTGGTACCAGGAATTGGACTCAGCACCTCCCACTTTCCAGGCAGGCACTGTGCCACTGAGCTATATCCCTGGCCCAAATTTTGTGATTTCCAAAGCTAAATAAATTCCTGGTACCAAAAAAGTAAATAAATAAATAAAACCTTCAAAAGAAAATAGCAGCTGGACTTGACTTTAAAACTCTTGCGGGGGGGGGGGGGGGATGATGAAATAGAGAAAAAAAAAAAACAAAAAAAATAAACTAAAGATAAAAACTCTTGCGGTTTGCCAGGCATGGCTGCACACACCTAATCCCAGCATTCAGGTGGTTGAGGTGGGAGGATCCATGCAAGTTCAAGATCAATCTGGGCCACATAGTGAGTTCAAGGCCAGCCTGAACTACGTAGGGAGACCTTGTCTCAAAACAAATAAACAAACAAACCCTTGTGGCATAACCCTGGGCCCAGTGGACCCATCCCTTACTTTTCTACTATAAATTTGTACTTAGTGTTATAGTAGCTGGCTGTGTATCTTAGTACCTTTCCCTGAGGCATACAGGAAGTAAACTATGTGTTTACACACTTGGTGTGATGAACGCCAAGGAGTGTGCATTGTGCAAAAGTGTCAAAATGGGATCTGGACCCATCTTTATGCTCAGGCCAACTGGTTTTGTATATGTTTACTTGAACATCACAGAGGGTCCAATAGACACTCACCACTCCAGGGTTTGGGTTTTTTGTTCTTAGGGTTTTTTTATTGTTTGAGACAGGGTCTCCCTATGTAGTTCAGGCTAGCTTTCACCTCATTATGTAACCCAGGCTGTCCTTGAATGCCTGGCAATCCTCCTGCCTCAGCCTCAGGATTTTTTTAGGGGAGTACCAGTAGTCAAAATCAGGACCTTGTGCTTTCCAGGCAGGTGCTGAGCCACTGACCTATATCCTTTGCCCAGGATATTTGTTTTTGTTTTTTGTCTTTTTGAGATAAGGTCTTGCTCTGCAGTTCAGAATGGCCTTGAGCTCACTTTGTAAGCCCAGGCTGGTCTGCAACGATCCTCCTGCTTCAGCCTCCCAAATGCTGGGATTATAGATGTGTGCCACCACACCTGGGTCAGGGTTTGTTGGGTTTTTTTTTTGTACAGGAATTCGAACTCAGGACCTTGCACTTGCAAGGCAGCCACTCATGCCTCTGAGCTATATCCCCAGCCCAGGGTTTGTTTTTAAAGAAGTTTCCTTTTGATTTTTCTGTAGAAGTAGCCAATTCAGTACAATGGCTCATGAAAAACCAGATTTGCTAGTTTTGGAGGAGGTTAAAAGTGAATCATCTGGGCGTGGTGACACACACCTCAGGAGGCTGAGGCAGGGGGATCATTCTGAGTTGGAGACCAGCCTGGGCTACAAAGTGAGCTCAAGGCCAGCCTGAACTGCATGGCGAGAATCTGCCTCAAAAAGACAAACAAAAAAAAAGTGAATCATCAGTTTTTAAGGACGGATGACGAAGATGATCCATTATGGTGAAATGCACGACATCGTAACAGAAGAGTGGTGTAGGTGGGCGATACGGCGATGATAATGATGGACGCTGACGATGGTTTTGTCATTGGCCATGTGAACTAAAGGCCCTGCAACAATGAAATGAAGCAAGACTCAGCTGATACAGACACAGCTGGTGCAGGCCTTGATTCAGATGACAAAGGAAACAGCAATGTGAGTACACATTTTACTAGCCAAAATCTGCAAAGTGGCCATGCAGCCAAATGGAACAATGCAATGTTAGAACTAGGTCCAAAAATATAGTGACGGTCTTGGCAGGACTGAAGCACGTTAGACAGAACGCCAGCACTGCCGTTCAGTGTTGGAAATTCTAAGGGACAAAATGCTACAAGAATCTGTGAAATACACAAAGGCTGAAAGTAAAATGTTCTGTATGCACCAATAACCATATTAAAATATGTATTTATTTGTGGAGAAGGACATTCTGTAGTTACTCCATCAAAGTATTACCTCAAGCCTGACCAAGCCATAGGATTGTCTGGTTCCAGAGGAAGTCTAGCAAAAGCACTGGTGGAAAGGAAATTACTGTAAAACACGTGTCCCTGTGGAAAGCTGTGGGGTCAGCACTAGTGCCTTGCTGAGATATGCCCGAAGGAATGATGACATGGTGGCCAAGGAAGTCAAGTCTTATTTCTGTGGTAACTGAGTTGTATTGTCCTTGCTAAACCTGTTGGCATCCTCCCATTTTCCCAGCTGTATCCTTTGTTCTTTCTCAATAAAAAGTGAAAATGGTAATCGGGGCTTCAGTCCAAGAGGCTGCAGCCCCCTGATCCCAGGATTTTTGCCTCTCTTGTTTTTCTTTTTTCTTATCTACTCATCTGTGGGTACCTCGTTCTCAGGACCAGTTCACCCAGGACAGAAATGGATTCTAGACCAACATGTATTGTGACACTTCACTAGCTGAACTGAAAGCGTTCATGTGGCAGTCGGTGGTCTCTCCGTGGTCCCAGGGAGAAAACCGCGAGAGGATACAGAAAACAAAGACAGGAGAAGATAGCCAGGGTCAGGCAGAGTCACCTCTTCCGGATGAGCAGGACTGACTTAACAGTAGGACCTTTATACACTCCAAAGTAGTGTTGCGAGAGATACAGTTGCCTAGCGACTAAGACTAAGACTAAGTAAGGCTAAGACTGTAATTGTCCAAGCAGCATTCCTTTATCAATACTGAGGGAGCTTGACCGCCTGAGGCACTCTGGATCTGTCCCACCCTCAGACACAGGACCAGCAGCCAAACTCCAGCCACTCCCAACGTATTCATAGGTCTGCTGTGGTAGGGATTTCTTATGGTGATCACAAGAATATAAAAAAACTTATGGAAGAGTGATGGGTCAAAATATGGCATAAAAATTTATGCCCTTATAGATGTGAAGACTTATTCTTTCAGTTTAGACATTTATCCTGGAACTCAGCTATCAGGTCCTTATTCATATAGTAATAAACCAAATGATGTTGTGAACAGACTTGCTGCTCCCATCTCCCAAACTAATCAGAATGTGACATTTGACAGTTGGTTCACCAATTTCTAATTGATGTTACATTTGATAACAGAGCACAAGTTGACCAGTGCAGGAACTGTATGCAGGAACAAAGCAGATATTTCAAATGAAATGTTGCAGTTCAAAACAGAGAACTGTATAATACAATCTTTGGATTTTAGAAAGATACAACACTGGCCTCATATATGGCAAATATGGCAAAGAAAAGCAAACTGGTAACTGCTGATGTCAACCTTTCACCATGATGGAAATACTGACAGGGAAACCTCAGTAAAACAGAAGCCTGAGATGGAAACTTTCTACAACCAAGCTTAATGTAGAGCAGATGATGAGTTAATGCGGAGTTGTTGATGAGTTACGCAGCAACTTTGATGTCACTTGAAACACAAAGCATTGGCCAAGGTTGTGTTTTACTGGATCCGAAACGTGTGGTATAAATAGTTTGATAGTTTACAAGGAAATCAGTGAAAAATATCACAAAGAAATTTTCTTAGAGGACTGGGGCTAGAGCTCATAAGAGACTTATTTACGTATTCGTTTGTTTGTTTATTTATTTATTTTGAGGCAGGGTCTCACTATGTAGTGCATGCCGGCCTCAAACTCATGACAGTCCTCCTGCCTCAGCCTCCCAAGTGCTGGGATTACAGGCATGCGTCACGATGCCTGGCAAGAGATCATTTACAGCAGAAGTAAAACAAGATGTTTTTGCCCAGGGAACTATGCAAAAAAATTATGGAGCACATTGGTAAGCTGACGTGAACAGGCAAGCGCAGCATCACAAACACCTACTATGATGATAGGAAAACAAGAAAGATGTCAATTGTGCCCTACAAGAAACTACAGGAAAAGAAAATATACATATTATCAGTTGTAAGTGATACTTGTGTATGGAACATGCAGTTGTCATGTGTGAAGACTGCCTTGGGTGTGACAGTTGAAGCAAAGCTTATTCTGTGATAGACTTTCTTGTCTTTTTGAGACAGGGTCTCGCTATGCAGTTCAGGCTGGCCTTGAGCTCACTTTGTAGCCCAGGCTGAGGGCTGGAGGTATAGCTCAGTGGTATAAGTGCTTGCCCGCTAAGCACTAAGGCCCTGAGTTCGATCCCCGGTACCGGGGGGGGGGGGGGGGGGGGGGGGGGGGGGGGGGGGGGGGGGGGGGGGGGGGGGGGAACAGATGTTTCCTTCCTTCGTGGGGGCTGGGGATATAGCTCAGTGGAATGAGCGGCTTGCCTAGCAAGTGCAGGGTCCTGAGTTCGATCCCCAGTACCGCAAAAAAAAAAAAAAAAAATGCTGTAGCCCAGGCTGGTCTTAAACTCCCAACGATCCTCCTGCCTCAGCCTCCCGCGTGCTGGGATTACAGGTGTGCGCCACCACAATCAGCTGCGGTAGACTATTGTTTGTGTTTACACTCTAGTTCACATAGGTTTGTTTGGGGTTTTTTTGGCACCAGGAATCAGACTCATGACCTCAGGTTTGCCAGGCAAGTGCATAGGCCGCTGAGCTATATCCCCAGCCCCACATAGGTTTTTATTTTTTATTTTATTTTTTGGGTTTTGTAAACAAGTAAACAGCTGATTTGAAAATGCTGACATCAATTCTACAAGACCAGTGCTCCACCCCCTGAGCTATGGAGCCAGATGTTGTTGACATCTATTCTAAATGCACAACACATATTAAGAATTTAATGATTTATTTTATTGATATTTTTGTTTCTGTTAACTACACACTATAATATAAGAACCTCCTGACAAAACAAGAAGACCACTGAGAGGTCAAGTATGCCCTACAAAAAGGCCAGGAAAGCCGAACATGGTGATGCACACCTGTAATCCCAGTACCCAGGAGGCTGAGGCAGGAAGATCCTTGCAAGTTTGCAACCAACCTGGACTACAAAGTGAGCTCAAGGCCAGCCTGAACTGCACAGTGAGACCCTGTCTCAAAAAGGAAAAAAAAAAAAGCAAAAAACCAAGTACTGAGAATACAGGGGTGTGGCACTCCTGGCCTCAGTTTAACTTCAGGAAGGACAGTGTGGTTCCCCAACAGATGAGCATAAATATGGCTTCTCTGAGGCCATTTCTGTTTCTCATACCTGTGCTTGTCTACCTTTATAGCCTTCTTTCTGCTTCTTCCTTCTCATCTCAAACCCACTGACCTTGTTTTACCTAGTGGGAATGAGAGCAAAGAGTTAATAGACATGAACTTCATTAAAATCCACATCACCTATAAATGTTGTGAATGTTTAGTGTTCTAATTAAGATGCAGAAAAAACCACTCTGCTTCCCAGGTCTGATTTACATACCTATAACATCTAAAGGGCTGGAACAAAGAGAACTAAGCTTTTTTTTTGTCTCACCCCAGTATTATGCATTGTTGTGATCAAAGACTGCTGGGAGAAAAAAATTAAAAATATAGATCTTGCTATATTTTTAATAACAACTAAGCCTCTTTCTAACCTTCCAGAAAGGTAGTGATAACAATAATAAGAAGATTAGAAAATGTTCTATTTCTTTTCTTTTTTTTTCCGAGGGGGTGTTGTTTGAGACAGGGTTTCATTATGCAGTTCAGGCTGGCCTTGAACTCACTGTGTAGCCCAGGCTGGCCTCAAACTCAACAGTAATCCTCCTGCCTCAGCCTCTTAAGTGTTGGGATTACAGGCATGTGCTCCCATGCCTGGCAAAAGTGCTCTATTCTTTTCAAAAGAAATTTCCATTTGTTTTTTCACGTTAACACATAATAACTCGGCAGAGAAGGTAATGCAGACATCAGGCCCATTTTACAGATGAAGAACACTATGGTGGGTTAACTAATGGTCACCTTGTAACACCCAGCTACACTGAACCAGCGTGGTGCTGGGTGTGAATGGCCCACCTGAGCATTGCTGCCAGTAACATAAAAAGAGAACTGGGAGGGAAGATGAGTGCTGTGGATCTTCCTGGGGAAGCTTGTCACACCAGTTCTCCTGATAGGAACTCAGCTCTACACTTCGTTGGAGGAGCGCAGGACCTCACTGTCGCTGAGGATGGCTGTGGTTCTCTTCAGGGGAGCGCTGGTCTTTCCCTTGAGTGTGCTTTGTGGCTCCAGTGCAGATCCCTCAGACCCTTCATCCCGCTGGCACAGGCTCTCCAGCTTCCACTTTGGGCTTTCCCAGTGCAGATGCTTGATACAGACTTAGATGAGACACTGTTGTGAGCTCCAGCCTCCAGCTGGACTCGTGGGGGACATTGCTGTGGGCTCTAGGTCTTCATCTGGACTCATGCAGGATATTGCTGTGGGGCCCAGGCCCTCAGCTGGATTCTTTGGGTCTCTAGTGTGTGGCCAGACCTCCTGCACTCTTCTGCATTTGATGCTTTGGGTGAATATTATAAAATAATCCTGTAGCCGGGCGTGGTGGCGTATGCCTGTAATCCCAGCACTCGGGAGGCTGAGGCAGGAGGATCACTGTGAGTTTGAGATCAGCCTGGGCTACAAAGTAAGCTTGAGGCCAGCCTGGACTGCATAGGGGGACTCTGTCTCAAAAAGACAAAAAAAATCCTGTAAATTATGTGTCCTGTATTAAATCTATTCCCTTGTGAACCCTGACTACAACAAACGTGAAACACAGATTTAGTTTCTCTTAGGAGCTTTCACTGGTGCTTCATTCTCCTAAGTACTATAATTCTTTGCCTGTCATGGTAGAGCTTCAGTCTGAGCTTATAGCTATGACTTCAGTACTGGTAAGAACTCCCCCCCTCCTCCTCCTCCTCACTCTCTGTCTCTCTGTCTCTCTCCCCCCTCACGTGTGTTGCTTCAGACGAACCCAGGGTTTCCCACGTTATGTTAGGCAAGGACCTTACCGCAGAGCCATCCCTTTTTAATTTAAGTTTTTAGAGTTTGAGACCGTCTTGCGTCTGCCCAACAACTAGGAAGGAGCTGAGGGATCCTACCAAGGGCCATGTGCGTGAGGCATCTTAAAGGCAGTTAAGACTTTAGAAGACTGGAACCCCAGCTAATACCTCTGATATATATACACCTTTTGGGGTTTTTTTGAGACACAGTATCACTATGTAGTTCAGGCTGGTCTTGAACTCATGGTGATCCTCCTGCCTCAGCCTCCCTAGTGCTGGGATTACAGGCGCGCACCACCACTCCCATGCTAGGTGGGAATACGGTACCTCTGTGGTAACTTAGTGAGAGACCCTGAGCCAGAAGGACACAGCTAAGCCCCTCCCAGATTTCTGACCCCCGAAAACTGTGTGACAGAATGTTTTGTTTTGCTTTTGTTTCTAGTGTTAAGCTTCAGCCACCTTGCCTGACGCCAGCTGACAAAGTGACAGGGCTTGAGAGCTCCATAGCTGGAGCACGTTAGTGGTAACGTAAGCACTGGAGCAAAGAGAGCTGAATGACAAGAGCAGGGCATGTGGCCCGCTAGTGTTCGCTTGTCTTCTCCGTCCTGGGCACTGAGCCCAGGGCATCCTATCATGGCACATCCCCAGCCTTTTTTTTTTTGAAACGGTCTTGGTAAATTGGTCAGATTCCTAACCAGCCTGACTCACCCTCCAGAGCGGCTGGGATTAGGGGTGGGCACCGCCCTGTCCAGCCTCCATTAATATTTTAAAGCAATCGTGCGAGCTATTCTGTGGTAAATGGGAACGAGAGTGGCCGCAGGGAAAGGAGTTAAGCTTACAGGTCCTGGACTCAGGTGGCCGTTTGCGCAGATGGAGCCCAGGGAACAGACACTGAGTGGGGGAGGCGTGGGGGGAGGAAAAACAACCCCTTTTTCAGGTCACCAGTGCTTCTGATTGCTAAACCCCAAAATCCAATGGCCTTTTCCCAATCCTTTTCTTCCTTGAAACTGCTGCTTTCTTCTGATATCTATCAGTAGCAATTAATTCTTCCTTTTTCCCATAGCTAAACTTGAGTTGTTTTAATCTCTCCTTTCCTTTTCTTTTCTTTTTTGAGACAGGGTCTCACTATACAGTTTAAGCTGATCTAAACTCTGTAGCCCACGCTGTCCTCAAACTCAGGGCAATCCTCCTGCCTCAGCCTCCCTGAGTGCTTGGATCACAAGTGTGTGCAACCATGCCCAGCTTCTCTTGTCAAGTCTCTAATATGTACCAGATTTTATGTTAAAGATTATAGATACATTTGTGCAAATACATATAGTCCCATCTTTTATGGATTTCTCACTTAAGTGGGGGAACGGACATCAAACAAATAATCATGTAAGCAAATACATTCAAGGAGTGTAGCTTCCCCCCACTCAGTACAAATAGCTCTGCCTTTAATTATGTATACTCTTAATTAGATTTAGTGGACATATACGAGCATATATATATTTAAACTACAATTTTATGAGTTTTGACATAAAATCATCATCATAAAACAATAATCATGTCTACTCCCCCAAATTTTCTCATGCCTCTTAGTAATCTCCTCAGCCTTCATTCTCCTCTACTCCTAAAAAATTACAGACCTGCTTCTTGGCACTATAGATTAGTTAGAATTTTCCAGAATTTTTTGTAAATAGAATGATACATCTTTTTGTTTGGTCTCATTTGTTGAACATAATTATCTCAAGGTCCATCTATGTTATAGGAGCTGGGGATATAGCTCAGTGGAATAAGCGCCTGCCTAGCGAGCGCAGGGTCCTGAGTTCAATCCCCAGTACCGCCAAAAAAAAAAAGAAAAAAAAATCTATGTTATAAAGCATAGTCCAAGCTGGGCATGGTGGTGCAGCCTATAATTCCAGCACTTGGGAGGCTGAGGCAGGAGGATCCTTTTGAGGCCATCCTGGGCTACAAAATGGGCTCAAAACCAACCTGAACTGCATAACAAGATTATGTCTCAAAAAGACAAAAAAAAAAAAAAAAGCATAGTCCATTTCTTATCGTGCCGAGTACCCTTTTACACGGATTACCATTGTCATGCCGAGAAGTACCCTTTTACACAGATTACCATTGTCGTGCGAAGTACCCTTTTACACGGATTACCACTGTCATGCCGAGAAGTACCATTTTACACGAATTACCAATGTTTGCCCATTCGCCTGTTCATGCACTTTGGGCTTGTTTCCAGCTTTTCAGTTACAAATAATGTTAGTAAGAATATTTGTATATAAATCTTTGTGAACTATATGTGGGGTAAATATCAAGGGATGAGTGGCTGGATTCTATGGTAAGTGCATATTTAACCTTTTAAGTAACCGGTAACTGTTTTCCAAAGCTGATGTACCAGTTTATACTCTCAACAAGCAGGTCCCAAGAGCTCTAGTCTCTCCATATCTTAACGCTTAATATAATTAGACTGTAAAATTTAGGTGTGTAGTGATATCTCACTGTGGTTTTAATTTGCATTTTCCTAATGACTAATGATGCCGGATATGGTATTTTCTTCATGTGCAGCAAAAATCGTCACCTGTATATCTTCCTTGGTGTGTGATTCCTTCAGATTGTCTTTTTTATCAGTGCTGAGGATTGAACCCATGGCCTTGCACATGATAGGCAAGCACTCTACCATTGAGCTACGTCCTCAGCCCTCCCATTTTTAAAAAATAGAGCTCTTTGTTTTCTTGCTATTGAGCTTTGAGAGTCCTTCATATATTCTGGGTACAAGCCCTATGACAAATATGTGATCTGCAATATTTTTTCCTCATTTGTGACTTGCTTTTAGTTCTCAACAGTGCATTTCAGAGAGCACTAGTTTTTGGGCTGGGAATGTAGCTCAATGGTAGACTGTACTTAGCATTGAAGAGGCTAAGTCCCCAGTACTTAACAAACAAAACCCCCACAGTATTAAGTTTTAATTCTTATGAGTGCTCATATATAAATTTATGAGCACTTTTGTAGACGGTGCTTTTTTTTTTTTTTTTTTTTTGCGGTACTGGAGATCGAACTCAGGACCCTGCGCTTGCTAGGCAAGCGCTTATTCCACTGAGCTATATCCCCAGCCCCTAGACGGTGCTTTTGGAATCATAACTAAGGTTTTCTTTTTTTTTTTCCCCCTGAGACAGGGTCTCGTTATGTAGTTCAGGTTGGCCTTGAGCTCATTTTGTAGCCCAAGCTGGTCTCAAACTTGCAACGATCCTCCTGCCTCAGCCTCCCGAGTGCTGGGATTACAAGTGTATACCACCATGCCTAGCAACATTTTTTCTATAGTTTGAATGAGTCAACTGAGGGCCAGAGCTAGTGAAAGCAGTCAGAGAATGGGCACTGGGCAGGGGATGTAGGTGCAGGAAAAAGTGTAATTCCAGGTAAGAGGAAAGGCATGGATTTTCTTTCTTTTTTGAAAATCCAAGACAAAGTCTTTACTTTTACTTGTAAATGATTCTCTGTGTACCAAATAACAAGTTCTTGAATCCTATCATCTAGTAAATGTTTTGCTTTGTTTTGAGATGGGGTCTTACTATGCAGTCCAAGGTGACCTCAAACTCGTGATCTTCCTGCCACAAACTCCCAAGTGCCGGGATTACAGGCGTGCACCACCACACCCGCTACATCTAGTAACTCTGGTTAAAATAAACGATGTGCAGCCCACACAACTAAGTGTGAGAAGGGAACTATTATACAACATAAGAAATAATTTAGTAGATTTTATAAGGATAGAAATTGACTTTGCTAAAGCTTCATATTCCATGACAGCACCCACAGTGCCAATCCATGGAACAACAGTCTTCTACTGTAGCTGCCAGGGGATACCATCTTCCTTGGCCTTGAACTCTCCCTCTGCAGGTGGTGCTGTTCAATCTCACCCTGAGCTTCTTTGGCCTGCTGCAGTCTCCATGTCGCTTGAGGGTCTGACACTGTCTCCAGGGCCTGCTTCTCCGCCTGCAGCAGCTGCTAAATTCCTGCAACTGGCTGGCAATGGCTGCTGTGGCTTACAGGGCCGAGTGAGCAGCCTAACACAGGGTAACAGCACCGTGGATCAGCTGACTCACCAAAGTCTACCGTTTGTTTTACTTTGTTTTGTTCTGGAGACAGGGTTTTGCTATGTAGTTCAGGCTGGCCTTTAACTCACTACGTTGCCCAGGTTGGCCTCTAACCTCTCCGTGACCCGCAATGATTAGCATTCAGCATCTGTTCTATTACTTTATAGTGTCTTTCCCTATGCTGCAGAGGTGAAAAAGCTAAGGATTATATTTCTCAGAATAACTTGAAGCCAATAATATGAACCTGGGGGAGATTTAGAATGCAGAAGTGAGACAAAGGTCATTGTCCTGCTATGCTATTTCAATTTTTTGTTTGTTTGTTTGTTTTTGGTCTCTTTGAGACAGGGTCTCGCTCTGCAGTTCAGACTGGCCTTGAACTAACTTTGTAGCCCAGGCTGGCCTTGAACTCCCAACGATCCTCCTGCCTCAGCCTCCTGGGTGCTGGGATTACAGGGCGTGCACTACCATGCCCGGCCCTGCTATGCTGTTTCACAAAGTTCTGAAGATGTGGCCCATTTACTTATCTTGCTTTGCTGGTTTATTTATATATTTCTTCTTTTCAGATGATGGAGACAGAAAGCAGATGGACCCTCACACTCTCCACTCCAAGATGGAGCATGTTTATACAGCAGCGATCCTGTTATGTCTCTCACTCTGCAAATACTAAGAGCTGGTTGCCTCAGAGTGCCGCGGTGGCGGCGTCCTAATACAGCTCTCAGATCCCTGGATCTCAGTCGCAGTCTTTGTTCTTAACAGACCTCCAGGTGCCTCACCCTCCCTGGCCTTGGCAGAGGCAGCAGCCTCCTCGGCAGAGCACAGCCACAAGTGCTGGTGGGCATTCCTGGAGCTCCAGCCCAGGCTGGCCACTCTAGACCTTCTGAAGGGTTTTATAAACACTTACAGTGCTTTCTTGTGAGCTTAAAACCCTTGGAGGGGGTTCTGTTTCCTGTACAGATTAAGCGATACAAGGAGTCAGGGTGTACCTGGGAGAAACGAGAAAGAACAAAGAGTCTTCCGTCCCGCGGGAAGAGTGTGGCGGTGTGGGTGTCATTCATTCCTTCCAGGGGCACGGAACCAACATGCAATGAGTGATACAGGCGGAAGTATCTACCTGCCCTGAAGGAAATTACGAGGTGATGATTTCATATGTTAGGATATTATGTGCTCACTGAGATGTCAATTAGACTTGGTAGAGAAATCATAACTTTATATGCAGTTGGGGTTTTTTGTTTTTTTTTTTGAGACCAGGTCTCATTATGTAGTTCAGACTGGTCTTGAACTTTGCAGCCCAGGCTGGCCTTTAACTCACAGCAATCCTCCTGCTTCAGCCTCCTGAGTCCTGGAATTATGGGCATTCACCACCATGGCTGGCTCCTAATACAGTATTCTGAAGTAACCTTTAAACTTAGTTTTAATGGATGAGTAGGAATCATCCAGCCAAGAAAGAGAAGAGCATGTTATCTGCAACAGGGAAAAGTATTAAGGGAAAAATACCAGTATTCACTTTGCCCAAGAAAGAGACAAAAGAGAAGGTGTCCCTAAAGACCTAAGGGAGGGAGCCAGAGATAACACAGGGGCTTCATTGCTGGAGGTGGGGGCAGGAGCAGAGAGAAGAGTGACTGAGGAGGATGTCTTTTATTTTATTTTTATTTTTATTTTTGGCAGTACTGGGATCAAACTCAGGACCCTGCACTTGCTAGGCAGGCGCTTATTCCACTGAGCTATATCCCCAGCCCCGAGGATGTCTTTTAAAAAGGCGAAAGATTAACACAACCCGAAGAGAAAGCAGAGCCCAGGAGGCCGTCTGTAACCCAGCCACAGGTCTTCAGTCTTTATTTCTCCCTTGCTCAAGAGCGAGTCAAAATGACACGAGATTCTGAAACCAAAGCCTACATGAGACCCTGTCTCAAAAACAGACAAAAAAAATTGCTGGGCGTGGTGGCCCACACCTGTAATCCCAGCACTTGGGAGGCTGAGGCAGGAGGATCGTTGTGAGTTTGAGACCAGCCTGGTCTACAAAGTGAGCTCAAGGCCAGCCTGAACTGCACAAGGAGACTCTGTCTCAAAAAAAGACAAAAACAAAAACCAAAGCCTGCCATCAGTGCCAGGTTACTTGTTAGATGGCCTTGGTCGTGTTACTTCTAGTCTGTTCATTCACACATAACTTTAATAACATCTCCCTCTTACGATGTTATAAAGGTCAAAGCTGATAACATGTACATTATGAAGCATATTATAAAAATATTAGTTGCTATTGTTATCGAATGGGTAACTAAGTCTGGTTGATTTTATCTTAAGTATGTGTCTTTCCTTAACTTCTGCTCATCCTTCTGTCCTGACTTGCTACAGGTTCTTATCTTCTCCATATAATTTCTGCGGACCTCTCTGGATTCTCGAGCGCTCCTGAAGGAAAACTCCAAAGAGCAAACCATCCGCAGAGCAAAGGGTGAAGTCCCAGCTGAGCGCAGGGGTTCCCTGGAAGCAGATTCAACCTGCCTGTGTAGTTTTAGCTTCTGTCCTCCCACTACATGCCCTACACTTAAGCCTCACTGAAGCCCTTACCGTCCTCCCACTTTTTCACAGTTCATTTCTCCTTCACAGAGTGCCCTTGCCCCTTCCTGATCCCCTTCATTCCATCTCTGTGTACACAGTGATCTGCTGTCTATCTGGTTCATCTAGTCAACCTTCAGCCCTGGCTCAGTGTCATCTACTCCCCAGAGCCTTCCTTTATAGTTCATTCCCTTGGCAGCACTTTGTACATACTTGTATTGCGACACTTATCACACGGTTTTTATAAACATTAGTTTGAGAACCTACTAGCTTTCTATTAGATTGGGAACACTTGAAAGAAAAACATCTGTGCATTGCTGGATCTTCCTTGAAACAAATGGACTTTCCCAGCTGAATCAAAGGGTTCATTTGAAAGTTTAGAAAGAGGTAAGGTAGGAAAAGTAGACTCAAGAGGCATTAAGGTTTGGTGATGGTACATGCACCCATGAATACCAAACTAAGTTTTAGTTTTATCCTGTAAAAAGTAAGAAACATTGAAGATAGGTAAGCAGAGAGTTAACGAGAAAGCAAGAATCTAATGGGCCCCAGAAACTGGACTATGTAAATCTCGTGGTTAAATTTGAGCAAATAAAAGCAAAAATATGGCAGGCATGGTGGCACACAACTGTAATCCCAGCACGGAGGCAGGAAGATTGGTGTGAGTTTTGAGGCCAGCCTGGGCTACAAAGTGAGTTCAAGGCCAGCCTGAATTACATAGCAAGAACCTCTTTCAAAAAAAAAAAAAAAAAAAGAGAGAGAAGAAAAAGAAAGGCTAGATGTAGTGGCACACGCCTGTAATCCCAGCACTTGGGAGGCTGAGGCAGGAGGATCATCACAAGTTTGAGACCAGCCTGGGGTACAAGGTGAGCTCAAGGCCAGTTTGAACTTCCTGGTGAGACCCTGTCTCAAAAAGACAAAAAAAAAGAAGCACATGAGTCTGTTAGAAAACCTAAGTTAGATTGTGCCACTTCTCTGCCCCAAATCACCCCGTGGCTACCTAACCTATTTAGAGAAAAACTAAAGTTCTTGCAATAATCTACAATGCTCTACACAATATGGTTTCTGATTTTTTTTTTAAAGATCTTTAATTTGATTTAATCTCCTTGTTGATTATTCAGTTGTTTTTTTTTTTTGCGGTACTGGGGATCGAACTCAGGACCCTGCGCCTGCTAGGCAAGCGCTTATTCCACTGAGCTATATCCGCAGCCCAAGTTTCTGATTACCTTTCTATTTTTCACTAGTCTTTCCCTTGCTCATTGTACTCTGCCTCCTAGTTTTTCCTCTAACATGTCAGACATATATGAACTGACTCTTTCCTCCCTGGATAATTCTTCCCCAAATGGTCACATGGCCTTCGGATCTTTACCCAAATGCAATCTGATTAACAAAGCTTTTCTAAATCCTCCTATTAAAAATCTTAACTTATTTCCCACCGCTACCCCTTTTTGGTTTATTTTTTATTAATAATGATCACTAACATCTATACATTTTACTTACCTAATTATTTATCTCTCTTCCTACACAGAATGTAAATTCTGGGAGGGCAAAGTGTATGCACTTTTGGGTCACAAATCTATTTTCAATTCCCAGGACGGTATCTGACACATAATAAGTTTTTCAATAAGTATTTGTTGAATGAGGGATAAAATCCCTAAGCGCTAGCGTCAGGCATGGTTAGTCCCGCCTGTCGGTAGACCTGCCCCTCCTTCCTGCTGTTCTTTTCCTCCGCATCGGCTTCATCCTCATGTGGGTGTGACGCGCAAGACCACCAGCAGCAGCTGCAGGTTTACATTTGAACAATTCAGCAGCTCAAATGGACACAGTGCCTCTTTCCTGTAAAATCCTTGGAAATGTATCTTGGGCTTGGGTCATATGACAATCCCTAAATCAGTCTCCGAGGGCAGATGAGTAAGAATGCTGTAACTGGCCACACCTGGGTCATGGGGCTTCCTAGACCGGTAAAATCCAGTCTATTGGAACAGGGGACGTGGCGGTTCCCTAAAACAAAACACGGTGCTGTCAGAGGAAGGATGGAGACTAGGCCAGAAGAAACAACAAATCCCCACCACATCATCAGTGCGGCCCCCAGCAGACGACCCCGGGCCCCTGCCTCTCCACTGCACACCAGCCAGCGGGCCCTGGCGGTGAATAAGAGCCTCTCCTCGTGCACTTTTCTCACCTGTCTCTGCCAGTTAGGGTCTTCTTTACCCTCCAAGGTCCAGTTCAAATACATCTCCTTCTTGCTGAGTCTGAGCAGATGTGGTCTCTCTCCTTCATCTGAGTGTCCCAGTGTTTCTACTTTTTTGGTAGCCAGCTTTGCACCCTGTGCCCCATCTATGTGTACACATTTGCGCCCCACGCGCTCCAACAGTGGCGATCGATGCTCACCCCGGCCGCCAGGGCGCGCTAGGCGCCAGGCGCGAGGCTGCCGAGGGCGGGAGGCTTTGTGATTGGCAGGAGCTGCCGTCAATCGGGCGCAGGCGGGGCGGGACGCCCGGGAGGCCCGTGGGCGGGAGGCGGGACCTGCATGAATGGGGAGCGCGTCGCGCGGGCTGCGGTCTGCGCTAGCTCCAGTCCGCGACGGGAGTGGGTGGGAGGAAGCGAGGTGCGGCGGGGGGAGGGAAAGAGCGCGGGGGGCGGGGAGGGGTAACTCCCGGGCGGTGTGCCGAGAGCCGCGAGGCCGCGGATGTGAGGCAGAGCTGGTCGCCGCGGTTCCTGGCGCCTCGGGACGGCTGTGCACTGCGTGTCGCCTCAAGCCCCGCCGCGCGCTGCCCTCGGAGGACCGAGCAGCCCCGGCGCCCCTGTCGGCGCAGAAGAGTCGATACTAGGGACCTAGGGTCGAGGGAGGAGCCGGATCGAGCGGCTGAGCCCGGGGCACCCCCGGCGTGCAGGTGGGGGGCTGAGGCCCCCCAGGGCCCCCCGCTGCGATGGGCAACTTGGAGAGCTCCGAGGGGGGCCCGGGCGACCCGCCCTCCGTCCCGCTGCTGCTGCCGCCCGGCAAGATGCCGATGCCTGAGCCTTGTGAGCTGGAGGAGAGGTTCGCCCTGGTGCTGGTGAGAGCTGAGTCCGACCCTTCTCCTCCTACTGCCCCCGGGTCCCTGGGCGGCTCCGAGCAGCCGCTGACCGGCCTGGACCGTCCGTCGGGGACCTCAGCACG
The DNA here is from genome assembly GCA_004027595.1 of Dinomys branickii. NCBI lineage: Eukaryota > Metazoa > Chordata > Mammalia > Rodentia > Dinomyidae > Dinomys > Dinomys branickii. The sequence goes on from PVLD010007988.1 coordinate 25,899, forward strand.
ACGCCTCCTCCGCTGGGCGCTTGCAGGAGGAGGAGGAGGAGGGGTCCCCAGCCCGAGACGGCCCGGGATCCAGACTTCTCCCTCCTCCCTCCCACCCTGCCGCCCTGCTGGGTCTGCCCGCCGCCTTGTCAGAATTCCCAGCCCGGAGCCTCTCGTTGATGGGGCGAACTCAAAAGCTGGGGCCGCCTCGGTCGGGCTTCTCTGAGTGGGGAGACCGCCCCTCGCGTTAACATGGAGGCTTCCCAGAGTGTGGGTCCCGCGCCCAGCTCAGGCCAGATGTTTGGGGAAAGTGGGAGACCGAGGCGGGGCTGGCAGCTCTGGAAGGGGGCGGAATGGAGAGTGATGCCATTTTACTTACTTGCAGCACGGCCTGCAGGCACCCTTCTAGGTTGTAGCGGGTTTGCCTAAAAGGCAGAACATGTGGCTAAGCCATTTCACGAGGGTATTTTTACCGATTGAAAACCATCCCGCCTCCCTGTTCTCCCCACCCTAGTGGCTCTTTTCCTGTAGCCTCTCTGTAGACTATGGATGGGTTTGTAGAGCTGGCTTGGCGATTCTCCTTTGGTGTGGGAATTGGATAGTGATGTCTGTGCTTCTGTGAAGGGAAAGGCTCTGAGCTGGTGTCACTGAGATGGAGCCCGGAATACCCATTGGTGAACCTGAACGTTTGCTAACAGAACTTCTGAGAAACTTGGGGAAATTGTTCCTAATTCTCCAGAGAACAAAGAGGCAATAACAATTCTTGGGTTGTTGGTCTGGGCTGAAGGGCTGACTTCACCTTTGCTCATGTGGAAGGCTAAGTTATGGATTTAGTAGCCTGATTGGATTTCATCTGCCTTGGAAGAGGGAGATTAGATCTGTTGGCAGCAGTGGAGCTGTCTAGAGATCCTGGTCTCTGTGATGGTGGAGATGACATCAGTCCACTGGCCCCAGAGCCAGTGCAGAGAGGGCCCACGGTGGTGGCATCGTAAGGGGAAGCTGTGCCACTGGCAGCCCTCCCAGCCAGCTCTTTGAAAGATGGACAGGATCTGGGCCGCACATCCTGTGGCCCTCTTTCTCCAGGCCTCCTCAGGGGGATGGGGTGAGTCAGTGATTACTAATGTGCTGTGACCATCTCAGAAGCTGTGGAGAAGTGGCCGAGACTTACTGCCATGGAGAACAAGAGCTCAACTGTTGGGGAAAAGAGTGGGAGGGAATCCACCCTGTGAAAACCCCTAGTGAGCGGGCTGGCACCAGTCAGCTATAGGAGTGAGAGAGAAGGATGTTCTGAGGTGGATTGGATAGGAGGCTGCGGAGGGGCCCCTAGGCTTTTGTGAGAGCTCAGAACCAGAGCCCATCATGTCTCCACTGGAGCTTGGTAGGCCAGTTTGTTTAGTTCGCAAATTGATGGTTTACTATTCACAAAATGCACATGGTACACTGTTTACTATCCAGAGCACCCAGACAGAGCCCAGGTCAAGTATGGAACTGGACCTCCCACTTGGAGGTTCATTCCCTTCTGTATAAGTTTTTGATTTGTTTCCTTGTGGCTTTTGTTTTGGTCTTGTTTCTGTGTCCCTGAGCAGCTGCTTGATGGAGGGTTGGAACAGGGCAGGCCAGGGCTAGTTGGTTGATTTAGGAGAGGGTGGGAGTTAACCTCAATTTTCTAAGGTAGAAATTGTGTTTTCTTGGAGATTGGAATTCTCTAGGTACTGTTCCTTTGTTTGTTTGTTTGTGTGTAACCCAGGTTGGCCTCAAACCTGTGATCCTCCTGCCTCAATCTCCCAAATAGTGGGATTACAAGAATCTGGCATTATGCCCGGCTTTCTGGGAGCTCTAAAAGATGTCTCTTTGTGCTGCTCCTGAAAGGTGTCCTTCCTACCATTTTCTGGGAGTAGTACCGACTGTGAGGTGTGTTTCCTGAACAGTCAGGAGACACAGTATGGAAGGAAAAGCAAGTTCTCTTATTTTTAATCTCTTTGATCCTAGATTCCATGTTCTGTAAAATAGGACTAATACTTCCGGACCTTGTGAGATTATGAGAACTAGATGTATTAATTCTGGTTTCTCTAAAGATCGAATAAATCTTTCACCTTTTTAGATGTAGTAAAGCTCCTGGCACCTAGTAAGTACTTTATAGATTGACCTTTTTTTTCAGTACGGGGATGGAACCCAGGGGTGCTCTACCTGAGTCACACCCCCACCCCTTTTTATTTTGAGACAACTGACTTAGTTTCTTTTCTTGATGATATGACACACACAAGCTGCTCTTTTCTTTCCTAGTTTGCCAGCTTCATTGTAATTCGTTGGATTTATGAAAAATCTGTTTGGGGGGGTTATTGAAGTGATGTAATGGTGTCCTGGTTGAGCATATAAACTTTCAAGTCAAGAGTGCATTCAAATTTTGTCTTCAAGTCTCCACTCAGAAAAGCGTTCGCCCTTAAGTAAATTACTACTTAATTCCTTTAAGTTCGGGTTTCCTGTGTGTGTGTGTGTGTGTGTGTGTGTGTGTGTGTGTGTGTGTGTGTGTCCGTCCTTGTGTTTTGGTTTTTTTGAAAAGGTCTCACTATGTAGTACAGGCTAGCCTTGAACTCTTGGCAATCCTCCGGCCTCAGCCTCCTAGTGCTGGGATTATGAGTGTGTACCACCACGCCTGGCATTTGTTTGTCTGTTTTTTGGTTTTTTGAGACCAGAGTCTCACTATGTAGTTCAGACTGCCCTTGAACTCACCAGGATCCTCCTGCCTCAACCGCCCAAGCGCCGGAATTGTAGTCATGTACCATCATGCCTGGCTCTCCAGTTTCCTCTTAAAAAGAGGGGTAAGTTTAGCATTTGCCATATGAAATTAGTGTGTGGGTTTAATGAAATTGAACATCAAATATTTGGCAAAGTCTCACTTCTATATGCTCAGGAAATGGTAACTTAAATTTGTATCAGCAGTGACTCAGATCACTTGTATTGCCAAAACATGGTTTTAAGTTCAGAGTCTGATGGAGGCAGAAACCCCAGCCTGCATGTTGTCAGATGGAGGGCTTCCCCAGCCCCAGTATGTCTATGGAAACTCCCCTGTAAAACACCCTGGCTGGGAAAGTTGTACCAGTGCTGAGTCAAGACCACAGGCTCCCTGCTTACTGGTACAGACATATGATCCGATCCACATCCTGTCCGCTGAGGTTGAGGGGCTCCAGGCCTGAAGCCAATTGCTTTCTTCAAGACATTGATCCCACAAGTCTTAACCCAGCCTTGGGGGCTTAGAGGAGGGTTATCCTATTGGTGTGTTGCAGGTGGGTCACTTACGCTTTGAACACTGACCCTAAAGGCAGCTGAGCTCCCTGATTGGTCCTGAGTTGCCCTGATGTGAAAAAGGTGAACCTGTTATGTTACATTGCTTTTGGGGACCCTTTCTTTCCTACTTTCTCTGAGTAACAATTCCCTTTCGGTTGAGTACTAAGAAATTTCAGCTTGGGGCAATTATTGTAGTTCTTTATTAGTACCAAAGTAAGAGCCAGTATCTGGTCTGATGAAGCCCTAGTCTATGTGGTTCAACTAATTACTACCCAAGCACAGTTGCTGAGAAGCTAGTATTCTGGCCAGTGCTGGACTTTGCTTAGAGGAAAGAGACAGAGAGCTCTTGGGGCATTGAAAGGATAGCTCTGTCTTAAATTTTGTGTTTGCACCTGCATTTTTCTTTTCATTGACTTATGTAGACCCAAAACTGGGTTGGAATGTTCTGATGCCAGAAAAATCGCAGGCTGTCCTCAGGAGCGGCCTTCTGTTCGTGAGGGTGGGGCTGTGAGACAGGGCTGTCCCTGCTGTGCTTTCTTCTCTCACATTTTCTCGATGGTGACTGAGAACTTTGATTTTGCCATAAGTGTAGCAGCTAAATTGGCCTGGGTGGCAGTTAGTGTATCTGAGAAGCTTTGAGGGGCCTCCTTTGACCCAGAAAGGGGCTGGGAAAACTTGAACTAAGTATCAAGTTCCAAACAGCCATGTAGAATTTTTTCCCCAGCTCAGAGGACTGTGGTGCATTGGTGCAGGGTGGACTAGAACTTGGGTGTAGTAAAGGGCCTTTGAAGTGACTGATCAGAGGATGAACTTTTTTGTTCAGAGACTTTACTAAGAAGGCCCCAGCCACAGAGAAGAGCCTCATTCCCTTGACCTTGGTCTGGACCAGCCTTAGTCTGGAGAAGGTGTGTGTGTACTGGAATGGATGAAGTGGGTGCATTGTCATTTGGGACTGTTTCCTTGCCAAGGGGGAGATTCAGGTTCCCCCTGCCCTACCCCAGGACTGGAGATTAAACCCAGGGCCTTTGCACTGAGCTACATCCCAGCCCTTTTTTAATTTCTTATTTTGGGACAGAGTCTTGCTAAATTGCCTAGGTTCAGTGCTAATTTATAATCCTCCTGCTTCAGCCTTCCAGGTTGCTGGGATTACAGGCAGGCACCAGCACTCCCAGGTGAGATTCAGATTTGTTTTTCTCTTAAATAGTAGACAGTCACTAAAGAAAGTATAGGGCAGTGCACATCTGTAATCCCAGCAGTCAGGAGGCCGAGGCAGGAGGCTTACTCTGAATTTGAGGCCAGCTTGGGCTACATAGGGAGACCTTGCCTCAGCAAAGAAAAAAAGAAAGTATGGGATAATTCATAAGAAAGAAGAGATTTAAGTTTTTGGTTTTTAGGGTATATTTTTAGATTTTTTTTTTTTTTTTTTTTTTTTTAGGTTTTTTGAGTTAAGAGTCTTACTGTTTAGTATAGGCTGGCCTTGAACTCCCTATGTACCCCAACTCACTATGAACCATGCACTATGAACTCAGTATGTACTATGGTGTTGAACAGGCAGCAATCCTCCTCTGCTTCCTAACTACTGGAATTACAGGCAGGTACCACGCCTGATGCGATTGAAGACTGACTGATTGATTGATTTTGGCGGTACTGGGGATTGAACTCAGGACCCTGCGCTTGCTAGGCAGGCGCTTATTCCACTGAGCTATATCCCCAGCTCCTGATTGATTGATTTTGAGAGAAGGTTTCACTGTGTAGTCCAGGGTGGCCTTGAGCTCACTAGGTAACCTTAGCTGGCCTTGAACTCACAGCGATCTTCCTGCCTCAATCTCCCAAGTGTTGGGATTATAGTCATGTACCACCATGCCGGGCTAGGATTGAAGATGTGAATTGAAGAAGAACAACCATATTTTTTCTAGTTCCTTTGTCAAATGCAGCCAATGTGCTCCCCCTCCCCAGTACTGGGGATCGAACTCAGGACCTTGTCCTTAACCAGGCAGGCACTTTTTTTTTTTTTTTGAGACAGGATCTTGCTTTGTAATTCAGGACGGCTTTGAACTCACTATGTAACCCAGGCTGGCCTTGAACTCATGGCAGTCCTGCCTCAGCCATCTGAGTGCTGGGATTACAGACAGAGTGCTACCATACCCGGCTGCTGGGGTGTTTTAAGAGAATTTTTTTCTTTTTGGTGGTATTTGTTATATATGAAGTGTGGTTGAAAATCTGGGCATGCCTGTAATCCCAGTACTTAGGAGGCTGTGGCAGGAGAATCACCTTGAGTTTGAGTTTGAGGCCAGCCTGAGCTGCATAGCAAGACCGTCTCAAAAAAAAAAAAAAAAGAAGAAAGGAAAGAAATAATCAGTAAATGTTTTAAATTTAAATTTAGAAACAAGATTTGGCATAGAAAGTCTTCAATATTTAGTTTTCTTAAAGTTGAACTTGCTAGGTTGTTATATATAAATGTTTTAAAAGTTCTAAATAAAATTTCCTTTTTTTTCTTCTTGAAATCTAGGGCCTTGAGTGTGCTAGGCAAATGCTGTACCCTTACCAAGCTATGCCCATCCCTCCAAATGGCTTTTTAGAAAGATGATAGGTATGAGTGTCCTTAAGGGGAGGAAAGAGGACTGAGAATAGTTTATTTTTTATTATGAAAATAATGCTTATTAAACAAATTTGGAGATGAAGTTAAAATTATTTGGCTATAAGTAAGAAATGAAAATCACCTGTGTCTCACCATGCACTAATGATTTGATATACTTAATGTATTTTTAACAACTAGAATCATGGTTTGTGAATTGTTTTTCTTTATAATTTCAAGCAATTTGAATGTTCTTCAGTCTTATGATTTTATGGCTGCATAGCACTAAATATGAAATGTATTTTATTTTGTTACCTTGGAGGTTTTTTGTTGTTCCTTACAGGCATGCACCATTGCACCTGGCTTACTTTGGGTTTTTTTACTATTATAAATAACCCTGTGATGAACATCCTGTGCATAAATATTTGTGAGCATCTCTGATTATTACCTTTGATAAATTGCTACAAATGAAATTATTGAGTCCAAGAGTATATGCTTTTTGGGAGTGGAGGAGACAGGCTCTCACTTTGGAGTTCAGGCTGACCTGGACTCACTATGTAGCCCATCCTGGCCTCGAACTTGGCAGTGATCAAGTGCTGGGACTACAAACGGGTACCACTACACCTGGCTATATGCCTTTTTTTTTTTTTTTTTTTTTTAGATAAGAGTCTTGCTATGCAGTTCAGACTGGCCTTGAGCTCACTTTGTAGCCCAGGCTGGTCTTGAACTCCCAACAATCCTCCTGCCTCAGCCTCCCGAATGCTGGGATTACAGGAGTGTGCCACCATGCCCGGCTATATGCTTTTTAAAGGCCTTTGAGGTGTATATCTTTTGAAAGCGTTGTATCAGTTACCTTTTCCACAGATAGTATATGAATGTCTCCTTTTACTCTATATGCTGACCATTTCTGGATTGTTTAACTTTTTAGTAATCATTGCTAATTTTATTAATAAAATTAATTTCTCTGAATATTTCATCATAGGCATTTTAGTCATCTTTTTTTGTGTGTCCTTTGCTCTCTGTTGGGGATAAATGTATTTTTTCATATTTTTTTATTATAAAAATATTTTTCACATGTTAGTTTTTTCAGTGCTGGAGATTGAACATAGAGCTTTGTGCATGCTGGGCAGATGCTGTACCCCTGAGCTAGTCCTATTTTTCACATATGAAAGCAAATAAATACTATGTAAGGATAAAACAAACAGCAGTGCATCCACTGTAAAGTTCTTAGAATTGCCTTCTGTCTCTTACTTCTTCTTCGTGAAAAAGCTCTCCAGCTCAGGACTTAACATTGAGTCTGTGTTCTGCAGCTGGGACAGTCCGGGCAGCAGCTACACCGGTGCTTCATGACCCTGTCTGTGGGGAGACAATTGCCGCAGCTGGAGAGAACAGGAACTGGTCTTGGTGGAAATAACTAATCTTCAGTGAAGTGACAAAAGAAGCCAAAGTGGAGAGGAAATGACCGCAGATCCTCCCCTGCACAGGTTGCCTGGGAAGGCTGGGCAGAGCCAGGGCCCTGATTCTGTGGTCAAGACCAAATTATCTATCCAGCGCTGACTGTAAGCGCAGGGGTCAGCCATGCTTCCATTGCCTGAAGTCGCTTCCATTCTGGGGAAGCATTTTTCCAAGTCTGTGCTGAGATGCAACAGTGTCAGAGACAGGCCAAGGGTTCGTTTCAGATTGGAAATGACTTAAGAGAAGGGGAAGTGCCGGGCGTGGTGGCACATGATTGTAATCCCAGCAGTCGGGAGGCTGAGGTAGGAGGATTATTGCGAGTTTGAGACCAGCCTGGGCTACAAAGTGAGCTCAAGCCCAGCCTGAACTGCAGAGCGAAACCCTGTCTCAAAAAGACCAAAAAAAAAAAAAAAAAAAGTGGGGAGAAGGCATAAGAGGGTGCTGTTGCCACAGCCTCCCAGACTTTTGATTCTTGTTGGGTAATTCAGGACTCCCTTTGAATAGCAACAGATGGGGATTTAGGGTTTTACATTTGTTAGCGAGGAGGAAGAGGAGGGGATTCCAGAATACAGTTGAACTAGGCGGCTGGAATTCCCAAGTTCCCTTTGAGGCAGGAGGTTAGGGTGTAGCAGATTGGCTGAGGAGGAAGATGTGACCTTTAATTACAAAATCCCCGGACACATTCACAGAACAATTCCCAGAGCCCTGGATGTGACCCAGAGTGCCATCTTCCTCTCCTGAGAACTTGAGCTGGTCTTCAGTAGGACAGTCTAGACCTGGCAGCCCGAGGAGTGAGATGCAGAAAGGACGTCACCTCAAGATGTTCTGCTGCCGTGTCCTTCAGGGCGCTGGCTCCCGTCCTGCAAAGTGTGCTTATCTTCCTACTTTTACTTAGCCCCAAACTTACCCTGCAGAGCCAGCTTCTGTCCCTGCCTTTAATAGTTGTAAAACCTTGCTACCGAATGCGCTTGTCTTGACCAATTCTTTGTCCAGGACAGGAAGAACCTAGAAACCACTTCTAAGGAGGCCCCAGCGCCCCCAGCCCCACTGGTCCATTGTTTCTCACCCTTCTGTCTACTTTTTCAGCCCTCCTTTTTGCTATGTGTTCATGCACATGTGTGCACGTGCGTGTGTGCAAGGAACAAATTTAAGGCCTGTGTACGGTAAGATGCTAAGCGCACACAAGGATGCTTAGTGCATACTCTGCTGCTGAGCACACAGCCGGCCTCTTTCCAGGGTCCTGTGCCCTTTCTGCCTTTTATCACCTCACAGCAAAGGTGATGGCGGGGCGTTTGTGTGTTGGGTAGCAGAGCACCTGGAGAGGGTTTCTTTGGGGGAGTGTGGAGCAGTGTCTCTCAACCCTTAGCTTTAGTAATCTACATAGTCTTTGTTTAGAAAGTACTTAGCCAGGCCTTGTGGTGCATGCCGGTAATCCCACCAGTTGGGAAGCTGAGGCAGGAGGATCATTGTGAGTTCAAGACCAGCGTGGTCTACAAAGTGAGCTCAAGGCCAGCCTGAACTTTATAGCAAGACCTTGTCTCCAAAAAAAGACAAAAAAGAAAATACTTTGAGGTCATCCAAAGGTTTTTTAAATATTATTCAGAGTCATAGAGGGCTCACAGAATTACCTAGATGGCAGATTTTTTGTTTTTTTTTTAATTTCATTTCATTTATGCCACCCAGGCTGGCCTCAAACTGACAGCGATCCTCCTGTTTAAGTGTCCTGAATGCTAGGATTATACCCAGGTTGTTTATTTTTTGAGACAGCGTCTCATTATTCAGTCCAGGATGACCTTGAACTTTCCATGTAGTCCAAGTAGGGCTCAAACTTGCAGGAATTTCTCTGCCTCAGCCTCCTGAGTGCTGGATTACAGCGGTGTACCATCACTCCCAGCCTACGTGGCAGACTCTGCCAGTAAGGGGAAGGTTTAGGCTATTGTATGCCAGTGGTGATTTTATTCTGATTCTTTTTTCCCCTTCCCTGTCTCTTAACCGCTCTCCCACCCTCTCTCGGGGTATTTGGGCCAGGCTGGAGTGCGGGCGGCAGCCTTGCCTCTGGATCCCTAACACACATCAACAGAAATAGGTGCTCTCTTTTTTCCTTATTTGCGCATCTCTGCTTACGTACAGAATGGAGGATATTATGACTCTTCCATTTATCCAGCCCCTCTGAATATGGTTGTGAGCCGAGATTTAGGTTCTTTAAGGAGTATTCTGTTTTTAAAACTCCTTACAATTTAGGGCAGTTTCTGCTGTTTTACCAACATCCTTGTAGGGATCTGGGGAGCCAGGCCCTAGATCGTCCCAGAATTTCCCCTGAAACCATAAAAAACAAAACGAACTTGCTCTGGAAGAAAGTAGCTGGTTTGAGATTTACTGGCTCAGACTTGGTTTGAAAGACCATTAGTTTGAGAATCAAAGCACCTAAGTTCTGATCCAGTTTGATAGTTTTATTTTCTCAACTAAATGACTGGGCAAATCCTGTAACCTTTTTAGCTACTTTTGAGGGGATAATATCTACTGTACAGAATTTTGAAGATATTTAAAGGAGGTAACAGTGAAAAATCTGATACTTATATATATATAATTTTTTTTTTGGTACAGGGAATCGAACTCAGGACCTTGCACTTGCCAGGCAGGAGCTTGTGCCGCTGAGCTAAATCCCCTGCCCAAGGCTGTAGTCTGTAAAGTTTCTACAAACCAGTGTTTATTGTATCTGCATTGCCCACACAACTTCTATTTCCATAAGTTGCACTGATTTTCACCTGGGGAAGATGTCCCAGGAGGGCTTGCGGACGGAGTGGGAATGTTTTGAGTGTCACACTGACTAGGAGTGCAGCACACAGTGCCTTAGTGCCAGGAGTGTTAAACCCTACAGTGTTTGAGTCAGTCCCACACAGTGCAGAAGCATCTGCCCCAAATGCTGACAGCACCCCTCCCAGAGCTGCCTTTACTTATCTTTTGGTTTTGGTTCTGGGCCTCGAACTCAGGACCTTGCGCTTGCCAGGCAGGTGCTGTGCCCCTGAGCCGTACCCCCAGCTTCACTTATCTTTGCCCCCACTGAGCTGTGCCCTAGTTGGGGGTGAGGCTCCTGCCTAGAAGAGTAAAAGTGAAAGCAAAATCATTATTTGTGGGATTTCTTGGTTTTCCCACTTCCGGTTCACCTCAGAAAAGAGGTGGACCTTTTCATTATTTCTGCTTGTAGTTTTAGTGGCTGATTGCTTTGAGACAGGCACTGCGCCACTGAGCTGTATCCCCAGCCCTGATTCTTTCTATAATGTGGACTTCACCCTAAAATTCATTAAAGAACAGTTGAGGAATACATACTACACCCACCCCCTGGTTAATTTCTCATGCTGGCATTAGAGATTTTGGTAATTTAGGAGAATGTTTAAGAAATCTTTTAATAGTGCTTTTGACGGTACCGGGGATCGAACTCAGGACCTTGTGCTTGCCAGGCATGCACTTATTCCACTGAGCTATATCCCCAGCCCTTAATAGTGCTTCTGAGTCTTGGGTAACAGATCTGTTTGAAAATCTGATCCAACCTGTGGCCTGCCCCATGACTGTGTGCACATACAGTATTTCAGAGGGTTTAGTGGCCATTCTCCCATCTGCTGGGAAAGGCCGGCTTTGAGCCTGGAGAGTGGAGAGGTGAGGAAACGCCCGCAGGAGCTCTGGCATCAGTGCAGATAAAACGATGCCTCTTTGGGTGGCTTCAACAGAGAGGTCTGTTTGAAACTTGGCTGATTTCCGCTCAGAGGGAGAGATTAGGCCTCTAGACAGTTTGATTTTCCTTTGATGAAGGATTGGTTGCGGAGTGGGTAGATGTCAGAGCTCTAGCCCTGCACAAGGGCACCTCTGGGAACGGTCAGTGAGGGGCAATAGGGTGTGTTTTGACAAGTCCTGGGGAAGCAGTGGCCCCTTGCAGTGGAGACCAAAGGTTAGGTCACGTCCTGTGTATGGAGGAGGTGCCTGGCCAAAGCTGCGGCCCTCTCCTGCAGGTCTAAGGTCCTTCAGAAACATTCAGGTGTTTGACTCAGGGTTTGCCTGGGAGAGGACTGGGGACAGACATCCATGTCTCTAGCAATTATTTCTATGTTTAAATCTTGCTTTCTATCGTACAAAAAGGAGATTGTGCCAACATTTTTAAAGAAAAATTGAGATCTTTTGGGAAGGCCTTATATTATAAAAAACTTTTCATTTATTTTTTGTTGTTGTTTTATTTTTTTATTTTCTTTTTTGCCTTTTTTTTTTTTTTTTTTTTTTAGACAGGGTTTTGCTGTTTAGTTCAGCCTGGCCTTGAGCTCAGTTTGTAGCCCGGGCTGGTCTCGAAGTCGCCAGGATCCACCAGCCTCAGCCCCCCGAGTGCTGGGATTACAGGTGTGTGCCACCATGTCTGCTGAAAAAAAGACAACATTTAACTTTCTTTTCTGGGTGTAGTCGTTCACCTCCTTTCAGGAATGGCTCAGCTTCTAGTATCCACTGGATGCTAGGATTTGACACATAGAGGTTATTAATATTTGTTGGTTATGTGGTAAATGATATTTTAGGGGTCATCTTATTTATTTAATTTGACAAGTCTGTGAGGCATTTGTTTTATTTCTGTTTTACAGGTGATCAAACCAGGGCCCAGAGGGCTTAACTAACTGGGGAAGAGCTTGGCTTAAATGTCACTAATTTAGAGAGGGCTGAAACCAAACACTCTAGTTAGGTTATTTTTTCTATGCTAAAAAGACTACTAGAAAAAATTTCTGAGAGATGCTTAGGCAAGCTTTGATTCTTTTTACTATGGAGATTTCAAGTGCTAGGAAGATTTCTGTGATAGTACAAGTAAGAGAGATAATAGTAGTGGTTACTCAAAAATACTAACAGCCAGTGAGCACAATGGCACACGCCTGTAATCCCAGCGCTTGGTGGCTGTGGCAGGAAAATCACTGAGAGACGGAGGCCGGCTGGAAGTGCATAGTGAGTTCAAGGCCAGCCTGAATTACATAGTGAGACCCTGTCTAAAAGAAAATACAAAATTTAAAAAATAAATAAATAAAAAGAAATATACTTTGAATACAATTTTAGAATTTTTAAAACTTAAAAAAAAAGAAAGAAAATACGGCACTGTTTACGTCAGGGTGCAGGATGAGAACTGTGGTGGGAGGAACGGGAGAGTCAGAGAATTTTGCTTTATTTATAATGTCTACATTTTTTACAAAGAGATACTTATGTGTTGGGTAATTAAAAGGTCTAGAAAAGGAGGGAGAAAAACCACACTGGAAATTATGGAAATGAAAATTTAAAGAATAGTTTTATGTTAGCCTGGGTGAGGTACATGACGTCTATAGTTGTTATTAATGGCACGGTTAGTTGGTAGACATTTTGGAAACCCTTTCATGGGATCTGACAGTTTAAAATGTGTATACCCTGTAGTCCAGGGTGGGAAACAGTTCGACAGAACTGTTTACACTTGTACCCAAAGGTGTATACATGCCAGGCGTACTCAGGCTTCTTTGTTTAAAAGTAAAACCTTGGAGTCATCCCGACTCTCCCACTCTCCCACTTACTTGAGCAGAACCCTGGGATTCAGTCTTCATCCCTTTTTACTTTCTCCACACTTACTCTTTCAGTAAGGCCTGCTCATTAACCTCCAGAAATACGCCTCAAGTCCACCCATCCCCTTTCTGCCGATTGCTACGTCCTCTGTGCAAGGCAGTACGAGTTTGCTGCGTGATAGCCCAACAGCCATTTCCTCTGCAGTCTCTCACCATCCTCCCGTCCTTTCTCCACAAAGCACCAGACCTAAAACACATTGGACAGCATCCTTGCCCTGCCCCTTGCAGAGGAGGAGGAGGAGGGAGGGAGTAGTGGGCCCAGGTCGTCGCCCGTGCCAGGGAAGCACTCTCCCACCGAGCTTCATTGCCAGTCCTTTTTAAATTTTATTTTGAGACAAGGTCTCATTGAGTTGCCCAGGCTGGGCTCCAGCCTTCAGTCCTCCTGCTTCACACTCCACAAGTGCTAGGATGAGTTACGCTCCATCTGCCTGGCTTAGGTCTTGCCCTTTAATCATGTTGCCCCTCAGAACTTCTTCCCCACTTATTAGTCTCTATCTTAGCATCTTCTTTAGTCTTTTGTATTCATTTCCATTTTGAAATTCTTTGATTATTTATTATCTGACTCTCCAGACTGCTAACTCCTGAGGGCGGGTGACGTTATATTTGCTTATCATTATACAGCCAGATAACCTGATACAGGGTAGGAGGTTAATAACTGGTTATGGCTAATGGGAATGTCTAAGATATGTGGCTGTGCAAATATAATCTTAAAAGGCGGTTAAAAGAAGGCTACCTATAGTGTTTTTATAAAACCATATTTTTATGTAAATGTGTAGCAATCCTCCTGCCTCAGCCTCCGGAGAGCTGGGATTACAGGTGTGCACCACCATGCTCAGCTAGTGATTATTCTTTTATGAGCTTTTTTAGTAGCTTGAATTTTTTTACAATATGTACTTTGTGTGTGTGTGTGTGTGTGTGTGTGTGTGGTGTGTGTGGCGCACGCGCGCACACACACACACACACACGTATATGGTTACTGAGGATTGAATCCAGGACCTTGTCAATGCTGAGCAAATGCTCTGCCTGCTGAGCTCCATCTCTGACCCTTTCTAGGGTCTTACTCAGCTGCTCAGATGCCTTGTACCTGTGATCCTTTTGCCTCAGCTTCCCCAGTAACTGGGATTACAGGTATAAGCCACCGCATCTAGCCTCATTTATTCTTCTTTTAATTTAAAGGAAAAAGAAGAATACAATGAGGGTGACTCAACTTTTAGTGCAAAGAAAAGAGAAAGCTTTCTTACTTTCTGCACTGAGGCCCACCCCCCAAAAAGGATCTCATTAAGTCACTAAATTGCCCAGGTTGGGCATGAACTTGTGATTCTCCTGCTTCAGCCTTCCAGAGTGCTGGGATTACAGGCCTGCGCCACCAGCCCTGGGTTATAGTTTAAGTTTTTGAATGTATGGCCCTGGTCCCCCAGATACAGGCGGGTTAACCGTACAACCTCTTTCATCTTTATGCCAGTGAAAGTCAGCAAAAGGGATGAGCCTGAGCTCTGGATCTCACTGCACCTAACTAAGCTTCCTTAAGTCAGCTTTGCAGCTCTGATATCTGTACTGATATTCTTTATATTGTCTCCTAGGAATAAGGGCAGCTAATAATTTTAGTAGCAACATTTACTCAATGGTAATGTTATGCCAAGTACCATGTGCAGCACTTTATCTGTATTATCACATTGAACCTTCACAGCTCCTATGGAGTGATTTCTTATTTTTTGAACCCAAGGAGGATTCAGGCATGCTAAGCATGCACTCTGCCACTGATCCACATTCCCAGCCTGAACAAAAAGCAGTTATTTGTACTTGCATGTCCTAGATGAGGAATCTGAGGTCCAGGAACGTTGAGTAGTTCATTTAGTATTGTGCAGCCCATAATAGTATCCACTGCCTGTGTTTAAGTCAGGCAGTCTTAACTCCATACCCCACATTCTTAACCACAGTCTCTTCTGTCCAGCGTCCTCCTTGCTGCCAGGATTGCTTTGGAGAGGACTGAGTAGATTATGGAGAACAGCGGGCAAGTTCATCCAGAAAAGTCCACTTTTGCTGAGATGTGTAGTGGGAAGTTTTGGACTTTGGAGTTGGTCAGACCCGAGCCGGTCTCCCAGCCATCCCATGAAGACCTTTGCTAGTCAGTACCACTGGGTATGTGGTGGTAAAAAACCCAACAACACCTCTGGCTTCGTGTAATTTAGAGGAAAACGACCGATACAAATTAGGATATATCCGTGGAAGGCAAAGAATATAGTAAGAGAGTGCATAGCCGAGAAGACTTTCTTAAGTTGGTAAGTCTTGGCTCATCTCTTCTATGATTTTTTTAAGGAATGGATCTTAGGTGCCTGCTTTACACCAGCACTTTCCCAAATGCTTTGGAACATACCAAAGAAATAAATACTGAGTTGGAAAAACATAATATATACTTAGAACTGTATCTATTATTTATTTATTTATTGTCTTTTTGAGACAGGGTCTCGCTATGCTGTTCGGGCTGGCCTTGAGCTTACTTTGTAGCCCAGGCTGGTCTGGAGCTCGCAAGGATCCTCCCATGTCAGCCTCCCCACTGCTGGGATTACAGGCATGTGCCACCATGTCTGGCTTAGAACTGCATTTTGAACTAGCAGATTAACACCAAGTGATGTCCTCAGGTTGTCTACAACGTTTCTGTGTACTATTGTTACTATATCCCTAACAGGGAGTACTGCTTGCTAGTGTATTTTTGGGAAGACAAAATGAGGTCAGTTGGTGATGACTCGTCTCACAGCTGTCAGCCTGGCTTTGGGCTGTAATAAAGGTGACTAGGGTAGGTGGGGAGAGAGGAGGTCGCTTCAGGCTTTAGCAGGGTGGGAGTGGATTGAAGAGGAAGAGTGAAAGCGCTCCAGGAGGAGCAGCGGGAAGCCTGCCTGCTGATAGACAAGCCTGGTTTCGGAGAGGAAGGCAGGCGAGGGTCAGTCCGAAGATTTCCTGGCTGTTAGAAAAGGCTGTGAGGCCTTCCTGCCTGGCTTCCGTGGGGGAGTAGAGATTAGTTGGTAGGTGGGCGCTGACCCTTCACAGGTTTGCTCAGTAAAGGTTAAGGAACTGAAATATATGAGAAATAATTGTTTAATCTTTAGAGAATCAAATTAACTTCAGTAAAACTGGGTAGAAATGGTCCCACATATTATCCTTAGATTGCAGAAGTCCCCGAATGGCAAGCGCTTCTATTTTCCGTCACTGGGTTTTGACTAATTCTTTCCTAAGCCAAATCTATCTTGCCTTCCTTGAGGGTGAAATATTGTCATGTACTAAATAATTTATATTATTAACAATTCTTTGTTCATGGTGGGTGCTAAATACACACATACACACACACACGTACACATTTTGGGCTTTTATTGTTGTTGTTTTGTTTTTTTGAGACAGGGTCTTGCTATGTGGTTCAGTCTTCCCTTGAACTCACTATGTATTCCTCGCTGGCCTCAAACTCACAGCAGTCCTCCTGCCTCAGCCTCCCAAGTGCTGGGACTGCAGGTGTGTACCCCATGCCTGGGTATTGCCTTGCATAGTAGGACTGACCAGTGTTTCTACGTGCTGGTGTACACAGTATTTTGAGGAACAGTCCCCTCTCCCAGCTGATCACACAGCCAGGGACCTGGGAGTTGCTCTAGGCTATTATGCCTATGTCTGTGTTGCCATATCTCTGGTTGTCTTTAGCCTTTGTCTGGTTTGCTGTAACGTACTCTTGCCGCTTGCAGAACGCTGCTCTGCCCCACTCATCACCCTAGCCTTAGCAAAGATATGGAGAGAGTTTTCTAGGAAGAGAGAACAACCTGTGCAAAGCATTTAGGTGGGAGAAAGCCTGAAAGACCAACTTGGTTGATAAAGATGTTGGAGAGGGCCAGAGATAGAGTTCAGTGGCACAAGTGCCTGCCTGGCAAGCTCAACGTCCTGAATTCGATTCCTGGTACCCTCCCCCCCCCCCCAAAAAAAAAAAACCCAGGACAGATAAAGATAACGAAGAGAGGGCTGAGGCAGCATCAGACAGTTGAGCAGGGCCCAGATTATGTGGCCCCTTGCCAGGAGTTTGGAAATTAGTTGCAAGGGGAGTTTCAGGATTCCTATTGTTGAGTTCACTGTGGCTGCTGCGGTGTCTTGTAGTCTGTCTCAGTCTGGGCAATGGCTGGTCTGAGTGAAAGCCAGCTTCCTTATTAGGCTCTGCAGCAGAGCGATGGAGTGATGGTACCCTTGGCCTTTCAGGTTGGACTGGTGCTCAGCCCTTACTCCTGTATCCGCCCTTAGGCCAGACCAGAAAGGACAGCGCTTGTGGTAGGCTGGCCCTCAGTATTTGGCATTCCTAAAAGTGACCCGAGCCTATAATTTGGTGGGTTGGCTGGTTACAAAAATAAAAAATGTGACCTATAACTAAAGCTGAGTGGATTCAGTGAAGAGGGAACTTTTAATTTGCAGAAGTCCTGAGCTGTACTTAACTGGAGGAGAAACGGGTCCCCTCCCCAGGCACTGTTCCATGTTCTGCTTTAGTACCTGCTCTGGGGTGGATGAAGGTTCATGGGTCTGGGGGAGAGATGTGGACACTCCAGGGAAGTACTTGGAGAGGACACTGGGTCCAGCAACAAGTTTGATAGGGCTTCCGGGGAATTAGACTTGATTCAGCCTTGTTTCTCATACAGCCCGCTGAGATTGAAAAAATGTTTGATTGCATCTTGTTTATTTATTCAATAACTGTTGTTTGTGTTTTAGACATTAGGGAGGCTACAGAGATTGCCTCATAGGATTCACATTGTTAGAAGAATGAGCAACGCGGTGATACATAATATGATGTTAAGCAGGGATCCATGCCAGGAAGAGGATGGGGGAGGAGGGGGAGATGTTTTAGATGAGCTGGGCCAGGCAGTTTGGGGTTGAGGTGTAAGAGAACAGCAGACCGGTGAAGGGCCTTCCTCTGGGTTCTGGTGCCCAGGCCCCCCCGAATGTGTGTCTCTGAGGCAAGACCCCTGCGGCAGTGCAGTTAGTCTGCGTGAGGGGCAGAGGCAAGGCGGTGCTCCGGTAGGGGCTCCGCTAGGAGCCTGCGGTTGCTTCCTCCCAGCCCCAGTTGTCAGAACTGTCTGCGGGGCTGGGCAGGTGCTAAGTAACTGTAAATAGATGCCTGTCTGTCCAGGGCTTGTCAGGCCTGATTTTCTCAAGATTTCCTGAAGTCACTGTGTGCTGTGGACTAGTGGAGGAGTATGAAGTTGGCCCTGGGAAACAGTGGCCAAGAGCGGAGGGATTCCTCCAGCCTGTGTCCAGATGCTCAGCTGGGCCTTTCGCAAGAGCTTTCGGGTTTGGTGGATTTGAATTTGAATCCTGAGTACTGCTTACTAGCTCTGTGCCCTTGGACCAGTTCTTTAATTTCCTTGAACCTCATTCTCTTTATTTGTATACTCAGGATGGTAGAATGTACCCTCTAGGAATTTGGTATATGTAAGGGATCCAGGGCAGTGTCTGCCATAGTGAGTACTCAATAAATGTGAAGTAGAAATATTCTGAGGCCATTAACCTCTCGAATCAGAGATCTGATATCAAGGAGCTGAATGAGATAGTCAAGAACTGAGAATTGCTCTTGGGTACAGACTGGTTCTTGTAACTCCAAGTTGTGTAATCCCTGAACTGCACACTGGTGGTTTGCTTTCCCACTCTACGATGTTGACCTGGTCCTGACTTCTCCACAGGCCTTGTGGACACCCCTATCCCAGAACTGGGTTATCCTCGGCTCCTGTTCATTTTGTTTCTCGTGTGGCCAGAGATGGAAGGACCCAACTTTAAGAATTGTCATTCTGAAGGAGAGGGTCTTACCAAGCCAGACCAGCCTCTGTGGGCCTGTTGAAGCCTGTATCTGTGCCCTGGGACTGTACTGAATTCTGGGTTGGTGGAGCCACTGCTGTATGGACTTACTTTCTTAGGCTGGAGATCATCTACTCCTTTCATGTGAGCCCTGGAACAGCACCAAGATTTAGATGGACAGATATCTAGCCAGGAAAGAGCATCTTTGTTCAAGTCTTGTATGTCCAGAACATGCTTTGGCCCCTTGCTTTGGGCAGACTTTTCTGTTTGTGGTTGTGGTTATTTTGTTTTTGCTTGCTGTTCAGCAGAATCAGCATCACACAAGCACTCATTATCCCCAGGCTCTTGGCAGGCGGGGCACTTTGTGAATCCTGCTCCCTTGTGAAGTGCTCCTGTCTACAGATTATTTTCTGATGCAGCTGGTGTGAGTTCCAGGTTGATTGTCCCATAGCAGCTATTAATTGCTCTCTTTGGGCTTGTTTAATTACGGCTGGCATAGTAGGTGACTAAGGGATTAAGAATCTCTCGTGCTTTTACAGAGCAGCAGGTCCTGGTGAGCTACTAAACCATTTATCTGTCACTTCCCCCAGAAAATCCTTGTTAAAAGTTGTGAGTATAACCTCAGGATTTGAGGGCTAGCCAGCCAGCCGGAGAGTGTCGAGTGGTGTTCCGCCTCTCAGCTGATCCTTCCAAGAATTATAAAGAAACTATCTAGGACTTGTTGCCTCCAGATGCTCAGGGAAATGTCAGGATAGTGTCATAACAGTGTCAAAGCATTGCCAGCTGCTTCTGAGGTCTGGGAGGCAGAGAGCGTACTCTGGACTTTCTTTGTGACACGTAAGGGTCTTCCTTTGTAGCCTGAGGCCACCTGAGACAGTGAATCAAGAATGGCTAACGTGTCACCTTCTTTGCCTTGAACGTCTGTTCAAGACACCAGTTCTCAAAGCCTTAGGTACAGCCCAGCCCTCATTCACTCAAAAAGCATTTATTGAGCACTCAGAATTGCATTATGTCAGTGAACTAGAGATGACTAAGGCTGTGTCTGCCCTTAGGAGTGTAGGCTAGAGGAGGAGACAAGCACATTAAGTATATCATTATAGAACACGGCTGGACAAGTGTCATGGTACGGATATGTTGGGAGCATCAGGAACACGCGAGGACAGAGGTAGGGCTTGGGGATATTGCCTACAGGAGGAAATCTCTACTGCCCCAAATGCTAACTAGGAGTCCATGGCAGTGTGGGAAGAGAAAGCAAGTCAGGAGCAGCACGGGCAGAGGCATCAAGGTGAGGCAGAGTGCAGGTGCCCTGGGACTTCCTGAAGCTGTGCAGTGCTGTTGGAGTGTAATGTGTGAGGCAGAGGAGTAGAAGGTGAAGCTGAAGTGGGGAGGCTTTGTGTGACACAAGGAAGAGATGGTGCCCAATGCTTTTCACAGGTGCGTCGCTCTGATTTCAAGGGCGGGTAGATGGGTCACCTCTATGGGTCTGTGGGAGGTGATGAGCACTGGAAGTATGAGGATGATGGCACCTGAACTGGGGCCTCCTTGCATGGTGTCACAGGGCAGTCAATAAGTAGTTTAAAAGGCTAACTCTTCCAAGAGCTGATAACTGATTAGGTTTGACTTTGAGTGCATGGAAATGAGGGAGATGGGAGGAAATGCAAAACAATACTCTACGGGCGTGATAGCACGTACCTGTAATCCCAGTACTACCAGCACTTGGGAGGCTGAGGCAGGAGGATCCCTGTGAGGTCAGGGCCAGCCTGTCTACCTAGTGAGTTCAAAGTCATCATGAGCTATGTAGTGAGACCATGTCTCAAAAAACAAAAAACAACAAAAAAATATGCTACCCATATTTTAGCTTGCTAAATTAGATTAGTAGTTGGAGGTGCCATCAGCTGAGGGGACCAGGGCAAGAAATACCTGGAAAGGAAAACGATGAGGCCGGTCTAAGACACGGATGGGTGCCAGAGCCTGAGAATATTTGGGCAGAATATTTAAAGTTGAGCCTCAAAGGAGAGGTCTGGGCTGGAAATACATACGTGCGAGGCATTGGTGGTCTGGTCAGGTAAAATCTGAGGCTCTTCTGTGCCTCCCACAGACACCCTCCTGCCTTTCTCCATGTCCTGTGGACAGCGCAGCCCTTCAGTGACTGGGAGGAGCACCCTGGAGGACGGGTGTCATGTGGTGAGGAGCAGAGCAGAGCTGGTACAGAGAGTAAGTAGTTAGCTGAAGGCAACAAAAGTAGAGACTTGCGGCAGCAGCGGACCCAGGGCTGTAGTCAGCAAGTTCAACCTGAGGAAGTTAGAGACATGTGGGGAATTGAGGGGTTTGAAGTTAGCCAGGAACACCAGAAATAACCTGGCAAAATCTGCAATCTCTTCACAGAGAAAATCTGTGATCCTAACACCATAGTGGAATTGTCCCAGACCCCCTCGCTGCTCAACAGCAGAACGACTTCGTCAGTGACCCTGCTTGGTCTCCCCAAAGCCTCGCCCCAGCTTTGTGGAGAACCCCATAGGTGGCTGTTGGTGTCTGTCTTACCTTTTGAAGGGACTGTGACTGCTGTAACCTAGAGAACGATCCGATCACACAAGATAATGGAGTTACATCCTCCATGTGTTGCCTACCGCTCAGCTGTGT
Organism: Dinomys branickii; assembly: GCA_004027595.1. Lineage (NCBI taxonomy): Eukaryota > Metazoa > Chordata > Mammalia > Rodentia > Dinomyidae > Dinomys > Dinomys branickii. The sequence goes on from PVLD010007988.1 coordinate 47,247, forward strand.
ATACCCCCTCGTACTTTGTACCCTGCATGTCGTGTTTTGTGTGTGTGCTGAGAAGTTCGCTGGAGCCTGATGGGACTTCCGGTTGTTGCAGTCATCATTTCTGGAGCCTTTCTGTTGCCAGGCGCTGGGCAAGGTCATTTTTATTCATTCATTCTTGCACTAGAGGTTATAAATCAGACCAGGTATAACCCCCACTCACTCACCCACCTGCCCAGTGACACTGGGGACTAAACTATACTGGGCGACATCCCCCAGCCCTTTTTAAATTCTGAGACAAGGTCTCACGAAGTTGCTAAGTTGCTTAGGCTGGGCTCAAACTTGTGCTCTTTCTGCCTTGGAGTGCTGGGATTATAGGCATATGCTGCCATGCCTGGCTATAAATCCGCATCTTACGGATGGACAAACTACCACCATACAGATGGTATACTCCTGTAATTGTAGCATCAGGAGGTTGAGGCAGGAGGATCACTGTGAGTTTGAGGTCAGCCTGAGCTACATGGTGAGTTTAAGGCCAGCTTGAACTATATAGGGAGACCCTGTTTCAAAAAACCAAAAACCCATGTATATATAAAAGTATTGAAGCATGAATGATTAAGATTAATAGCGGAAGCTTCTTTGAGACAGAGTTTCACTATGTAGTTCAGGCTGACCTTGAACTCACTCTATAAACTAGGCTGGCCTCAAACTCATGGTGATCCTCCTGACTCAGCTTCCTGAGTGTTAGGGTTACAGGCGTCCGCCACAACTCCCAGCCAGGATCGTCTCTTGATTCCAAAGCTCATGCTGTTTGTTATCTGTAGCTCACTGGGAAGTGTAAATGCCACTCAGATGTAAGGAGTTGGTCACCGCACAGTGTCCAAGAGGGTGGTTTCTTTGTCTCTGCGCTCTGCATGGTCTCCCTCTTATTCATGATCTTGAACTTCAGGTGTCTGCACATGTACCTCATTTAGCTGGTTCCACCCAATTGTTCTGGACACGGAAGTGTTGTTTAGTGAGTAAAACTGTCAGACAAATCCGGTTGGAAGTGGAGATTTCCTTTTTTGGCTGTACTGGGAATTTCACCCAGGGAGCACTGAGCCGCGTTTCCAGGGCTCCTCCTTTCATTGGTTTCATTAACTAATTAGAAATGGGTCCTTCTGTATAGCCCAGGCCATCCCCCAACTGTCAGTTCTTCCCGCCTTAGCCTAGGGTACAGGCATTACCTGGCTGCAGCTTTTCTTTGTTAAAAGATACCAAGAAGCTGCACATAGTGGCGTGTGCCTGTAATCCTGTTGTTCTGGGAGGCTGAGGCAGGAGGATTATAATTTCAAATCCAGCCTGAACAACTTAGTGATTTAGCAAGATCCTGTCTCAGAATTTATTTTTTTTTTTTTGCGGTACTGGGGATCGAACTCAGGACCCTGCACTTGCTAGGCAAATGCTTATTCCACTGAGCTATATCCCCAGCCCCTGTCTCAGAATTTGAAAGAAATAAAATAAAACAGGTCTGGAGATATAGCTCAGTGCAGTAAACCTGGGTACAATTCCTGGTATCACAAAATTTAAAAAGTTAGCAAGACACGGTAGAAGCCTTTCTGTTTAAGACCATACACTTAGGCTTGAATCTGAGGTCTCTTTCTGTATGACCTGAAGCTAGTTGGCCATGGATTCTCAATTCTCTAGCCAGTTAAATAGGCATAATAACATCTATCTCTAGTGGTTGCTGAGAGTCGTGAGATAGTTTGAGGAAAGGGCTTGGCATGTGAGAGACGCTCGGTAATGTTTTCTTCTCTATTCCCGGCTCCTGAGTCGATGCTGCACTTAGGGTTTCAAGAAACAGAGAAGATTCAGAGTCTCTTCAGGAAGACGCTTTCAGAAGACTTAAGTACAAGGAGATGTTCTTTCTAGCTGGGCAATCAAATGAATATTAAAAAGCCGAGCCAACTCAAAAAGTGGCCTTGAGGCATGGTCAGCCGTGACTTCTGTGTCAAACTGAGGCCTTAATGGCACCGGGATGCAGGCAACAGTGTTGTGGGGCCACCGTGTACCAGGAGCGTCCTGAGGCCATTGTGGTTATCCAAAGGACAGAGGCACTGAGGACACACCCCCATTTGATTTTTTTTTTTTTTTTGTCGGTACTGGGGATCGAATTCAGGACCTTGCGCTTGCTAGGCAAGAGCTTATTCCACTGAGCTATATCCCCAGCCCTGAAAAGTTTTGTTTTTTTTTTTGTTTTTTTTCTTTGGCGGTACTGGGGATTGAACTCAGAACCCTGCACTTGCTAGGCAGGCGCTTATTCCACTGAGCTATATACCCAGCCCCCACACCCCCATTTGAAAGCCATCGAAAAACAGGGAGGCACAGAGGACTTGCTTTCTCCTCAGCCAGTGTGACGGGTGACAGATTATGCCTGTTCTGAGCCTCAGTTTGCTGTTTCTGTAAAGCAGGAGTCTCGCTGCTCCTGCAAGTGTCTGGAAGGAAGAGACTTGTTATGCTTACGTCTGGGTGCAGGGCTCCTGGATGCAGTGAGATCCCAGGAAAGTCGGTGCTGAGCCTGGCCAGGGCACAGGCGGCAGCTTGTGCGTCTACTGTCCCTGTGGACAGCCTGTCTGTCCGGCTTTTTCTGTATGCCAGGCACCCTTGCTAGGATGTTCCAGGCCAACTCCAGACTCTCACAGAACTTTACAGTCTATTCGGTAAATAATGCAGAAGTTGAACAGTGAATAAAAAATATGTGAGAGATGTAATTTTTCTATGCAATTTTTAAATTAAAGGCTCTAGCACAGTGTGTGGCTTCTCCTTTCTTGGTAAATACACATGAATTAAGCCAAGGTGGCATAGTTCCCCACCTGGTACAGTGTGTGGGGCACAGAAGACAGCAGTGCTGGTGAAGGAGTAGTTGAGCGCGGTTGTTTGTAGGAGGTGAGGGTGGGTTGTAAGCCCTGCGGAAGTTCAGGGGAGGGCGTGTGCAGAGGTCTGGGTCTGTGGAGAGCTCCTGATGAAGGTTGCCAGTGTACCGATTGGTCTGAAGGGTGCATATGTACTGCAGAGAGGCCCTGAGAAGGGCTGAGGGCCATCCCTTGTGTCAGAGGGGCCGCTGTGTGGAGTTGGAGTCTGGACTTTCGTGTCGGGCCGGGGTGCTGCCATGTAGTAGTTGTGTGACCCTGGGAAAGTTCTAGTGTTTCTTGTTTCCTGACCATTAAAATAGGAGTAGTGGTCCTACTACATAAAGAATTAGATAAGATAATCCATATAGAGTGTTTATCACAGTTCTGTCAATAGATGTTAGCTTTTGTCGTATTTTGTCATACTTTGTTTTGAGACAGGATCTCACTGTGTAGCCCAAGCTGCACTTGAACTTAGCGTCCCAGCCTTAATGCTGTTTCATTATTGTTATTCTGCTTATGCCCAGCCACCTACTTTATAAAGATCTCGAGATCCTCTGTCATCTGGCTCTTTCTTGCCAGCTCTCCTTTGCTCACGCACACTTTCATTCCACTATAGCACATCACTGCGCAGATTCCTGGGTTTGTGTTTCCTCATACTTCCAAATACTGTCTTCTTGCTACAGAATCACCATGGTCCCTTCTGGTGTCTTTGTCTGACTGCCTTCTGTTTAATGTTTGAAATCCTGAAACATTCCTTCCAAGAAGCCTCACTGAGTTCTTTGGTCTAATTAAATGTTACCTCGCTGGGAACCCACAGCACCCCCACCCCAACCCCACTCCCGTCATAGAGCGCTATCTACTCTGGCCTGGGTTTGATTGTCTACTTTGCTTCAGAACATAAACTTTCTCAAGATAGTGTCCATGCCATGTTACCTTGATATCCCTAGATTCTCTTAGTGCATGGTGTATAGTTGTTTCCCTAAACAAAGATAGCTCACATTATATGAGACATTTTTACTATAGTAGGTTCTGACTTAAATGCTTCATTTACATATGTTAACCTGATCATCATAACAACCTATTGAGTTTTTCTGAGACAGGGTCTCGCTATGCAGTTCAGGCTGGCCTTGAGCTCACTTTGTAGCCCAGACTGGTCTTGAACTTGCACAATCCTCCTGCCTCAGCCTCCTGAGTGCTGGGATTACAGGTGTGTGCTACCACGCCCAGTAAGGTTCTATTTCTACCTCCATTTTTCACTATTTCTACCTCCATTTTTCAGATGGGGAAACAGAGACTCATAGACATCCATTTATCTCCCAAAGCCACACAGCTGGTGGTGGAGCCAGGATTCAAACCTGGGCCGGGAGGTCCACACCCCTCAGTATCACTGAGGTTTGTGTTAAGGATGTTTGTTGACTGTCCAGGAAGAATCGTAATTCACAACTTGGTGATCACATCTTAAGAGAATTAATCAACATGTTAAGACACTGTTGGGGTGGATCTTATCACTGTTTATGAAAGAGCCAGGATTTTTTTTTTTTTAGTATAATTGAAAACTTTACTATATAGGTTTTCCAACATTCTACTAAACCAAATAAAATGACACCAATTATTTCAACGGACAAATGTGCCCCTCAGTTGGAAGGCAGAAAAATATTACCTCCGAAGGGCTCACTTTAATCATGAGTGGTACTGCATCTCTTGAAACATCAGTGATGCCAGGATTGGTGGTGTGTGCCTGTCAGAAGGCTGAGGCAGGAGGATGGCAGTTTGAGCTCAGCCCGGGCAACTCAGTGATTTAGCAACATCCTGTCTCCATTAAAAAAAAGAAAAATCCAGGAGGGGGAGGAGGTGGTGATGATTTGCTAAAGAGAGAGGTAGAGTTTCTTCTATTTTGAATTGGAGAAGGAACATGGTTGCCAATTGGAAAAGAGGTGACCTCTTTGGTGTATGGAGCAGACAAGTAAGGGACAGGAGAAAAAGGAGGAAAGGAGTGTATGTAGCAGGAAATTAAGTTTATTCAGTCTTTATCAAGAACCTTACCGGGTGTGGTAGTGGGTATGGTAGCACACGCCTGTAATCCCAGCACTCAGGAGGCTGAGGCAGGAGGATCATTGTGAGTTTGAGACCAGCCTAGGATACAAATAGCTTAAGGCTAGCCTGACTTGCATAGTGAGATCCTGTCTCAGAAAGACAAAAAAAAAAAAAAAAAGAAAATCAAGAACCTACTACAGTGGTAAACAGGCTGATAGAGCCTGTAGTCTAGTGGGGTATGTAAAAGGCTGTGAAAAGGTGAATCCAAGCTGGGCACAATGGCACACACCTGTAATCCCAGTGCTTGGGAGGCTGAGGCAGGAAGATCACCTCAAGTTTGAGGCCAGCCTGGGATACATAGTGAGTTCAAGGCTTGCCTAAACTAGAGTGAGACCCTGTCGCAAAAAAAAAAAAAATAAGAGAAGGGCAGAGAAGTGACACTAGTTTATGGTATGAAATGAGGACTGAATTCTCAAAATTAGAAGTAGGAATTTACTGAGAGAAAAAGCAGTGTATAAAGTTACTTGGCATATAGCACAAGAAGTAGATTATAGGTGAAAGAACAAAAACGGTGGTGAGAAGTTAGACTGTCCTCTTTACTCTGAGATAACCAGGAGACCTAACAGGGCACCTAGTGGCAGAGAAGGTATCTCCAGAATCAGTTTTTTTGTTTTTTTGCTACCAGAAATCAAACTCAGGACCTTGCACTTGCCAGGCAGGCACCCGTGCCTCTAAGCTTCATCCCCGGCCCCAGCAACAATCATTTATTAAGCACCTGTACATGATTCAAAGGATCAGGCAGGTCCCCTACTTTCAAGGCATTAACGTTCTAGTTGTGAATAAAGCAAGCACACATGAAGAGTATATTTTGTGCTAAAGTCCTGTGGTATCAGTGATTTGGCATTTTTTATAACTGTTTTATCCGGATAATGTGTCTTACTTTTCTCATTGCTGAGACAATATACCTGACACCCAATGTTAAAGGAGGAAAGATTTATGTAGTTCACAGTTTGCAGAGGTTTCAGTCCATAATCGGCTGGCTCCAGGGCAGGGTGGGTGGCACAGGGGCATCACAGAGGAGAAACAGCTCCTGGCAGGGGAAGATAACAAAAACAAGCAAGGGACTTTAACAGTGTCTTTCTTCCCCTTTTGTTCAGGCTGCTCAGGCCGAGTAGCACTCACATCGTTAATCTTAGTACCCTTAGCCTAGCATTACCATGAATCAATCCCAGGGTCACATACTCTAGTCCCAGCCACCTCGGAAAAAGCCCCACCTATGACCACATGAGGCTTTGAGGGGACATCTAGACACAAGCCACATGTAGACTTCATTTCCAAGATCATCTCCTAGCCCAAAATAGTTGCTTAAGTTTTAGCCATTGCCTCTGCATTGCAGATATTGTACATGCCATGTATTTCTCAGATATTGTACATATACCCTGTTCACACCCCTTGGGAAGCTGAGAAGTGCCTTCAGCTGAGCATACAAGGAAGAGGAGAAGAAGTCAGGGTAACAAGCTTGTCTCTGCCATATCATTCTTTACTTATGGCTGTAGTAGAGCTCAAAAAAGGGGCTGAAATCCAGGCGTGGAAGGCTGAAGCAGGAGGATCACAAATTTGAACCCAGCCTGGGGCAGCTTAGCAGCTTAGCAGTTTAGCAACTTAGCAATACCCTATTTCAAAAAAAGAGGACAGGAGATACAGTTCAATGTTGGGCCCCTGGTCTCAATACCCCGTACTGCCCCTTCAAAAGGGGTGGGGGGGAAGGTTGCTTGTTTGAGGTTATCAGGTAGTAAAAGATAGGGATTCAAAAGATTAGGGGAACATTATTCAACTGAAGATGCTTGGGTTAGGAAGTGGCAGGAGAGGCTGCCCCAGGAAGAGTCCCCAAGCTGGAGAATGTGAGGCTGCCCAGAGGCGCTGGCACCAGCCTGTGGCGAATCTTATCTTGGAAGCTCTTAGCAGCAGCCCAAGGTGTTCAGGATGGTATAACTGATACAGAGTCACAGTATTTCTGAGCTTATGCATTGGGGAAGCTGGAAGCTCCTCCTGTGTGCAGGGTGTTGGGAGTGGGAAGGTTTTCCCAGAGGGCTGGCTGAGCAAAGAAGACCCACCTTGGCAGAGACAGTGACAGGGGTCTCAGCGCCTCAGCAAGAGATGGGCTGTGGTGCTTGTTCAGAGAGAGAGAGAGAGAGAGAGAGAGAGAGAAGGACGTGATCACAGAAATACTGTGCCCTCTGGGCTCCCCGTGCTGAGGACAGAGCCTCATGAAAAGGAGAAGGACCTTGCTTGGCTGTAGGAAGAGCGGGAGGTTCTGCCCCAAGACTCCCTGGCTTTGGAATAACAGCTGCCCCCCGCGGAATAGTTTCCATCCTGCGTAACTGGGGAGTGTGTAGGTCTGGCTAACCGCGAGGAGGGGCCGGAGAGCCAACAGACAGATCAAGTTGCCATAGCAGTGGCTTTTTAGCTAGGGCCTGGAGGCATCATAGGGCAGTGCTGCCGGCAGTTCTCCTACCTGAGATTGTATACTTCTTGGCGGGCAGGGCAGAAGGGTAGCCTGAGCCAGGGCCCAGGAGCCTGCAGAAGGCACCTGATGTCAGGTGTGTGTGGGCCAACAGTGACGCAGAGGGTAGAGACAGGGACTCTACTAGCACTGGGGACATGGCCAGTTTCCTTGCCTTTTCAGCATTCCATGGAGGGACCCTCCAAAGTAAAAAGGAGCCTCGGGTAAACTGTATTTGGAAAAAGCCATCTTTTTGTTAGAGTGATGCTGGACTTCAAAGACCTTGCCCTCAGCCTTCATCCATCTGACTTCTGTGGTATGAATTGCAGAGCTCAGCCGGAGACATCTGGTGAATCCATTTTTTTTCCTCCAGGCTGTTTAGGGACTTGGCCAGTAAGTGCTCAGCAAGTCATTTCTGGTTATAGAGTCATCAGTGACCACAGGAGCATGTTCTCCAGACATGGTTCTGAGTCTGACAGCTTGTCCCAAGAATGATAGCTTCAGTTAAACAAAAGCACAAAGCCAGATGCTTAAGTCAAAGAGTACCCACTTCTCTGATGCCTTCTGCCATAAGGAATCCCAGCAGTTTCCTGATACGCCTAATGGCAGCTCAGGCCTAGAGAGGATGGTGTGGCTGGGGTTGCGCTGTGCCCACATGCTCCTGTCACAGGTCTCATGTGAAGAGACGAGCAGTGAAGTGCTGCTGGGGGGGCCGTGGAGGCAGAGGCCTCGAGTCCAGGAAGGTCACGGGTGTCACCCAGCACTATGCAGGGGACTGATGGGAGTGTTTCCCCAAGCCCAAGACAGGAAGGTGCTGCCTCTCCTTCCAGCCAAGTGTATGACTGTTCTATGATTTCCCTTCTGTTGCATGATAGTTCTTTATCCAGAAGCGTTTGCAGCTGACTCAGGCTCACTCGAGGCTGCCTCTTTCAAGTTACGGACATCTCCAAACCCTCGCTCTGGAGAGAAGGATGGGAGGGAGGCACGTGTGGAAATCAGGCCTGATCTTCGTCTTAACGAGCTGGGCAGTGAAGCCAGGCCTCTGAGTTGGTAGGAGCTGCAGTGGAATCTGGCCACCAGTTCCTTCGGTCTTCTCCCCTGTGCTACTCCAGCCAGTCACATGGCTTGGGAACAGTGTGGGTGTTTGGAGGGGCTGCTGTACTTACTATGTCTGGGCTTTTTTAAATTTTAGCTCTTGGACTTTTGATCAGACTCTGATTTTTTGGGTTTCGTTTTGACCGAGTTGCAGTTTAGGGGCGGCTGTTAGGAAGAGCTGTGCGGCTGTGGGATAAACAGTGACGGGGAGGTGGCAGCAGTGTAGGCCGTGGACCGGGCTGGCCAGCCGGCCTGCCGTCTGGGCGGGCTGGGTGGGGGACTCCCACGCCGCACACTAGCCAGCTGGCTTGTGTTAAAGCGCTGGCTGAAAATAACCCTCATTGTCTGGGAGCTGCTACTGCGGCAGGGCGGGCTGTGGCTGCCAGGAGGCCAAGGCAGCAGGAGCTGGTGCCTCCTACCTCCTGAAGCTCTTGCCGTCGGGAGTACTGCCCAGCCGGCCACAGCTGTGCCCGCTGCCCATCCCTAGAGACGTGGAAGGCAGGCAGGGCTGTGGTGCTGGGCCTTTGTGCCTGCGCTGCCCACTTTGTCGCTGGCTGGGGCAGATTTGCTGGTCGCGGGGGAGTCCTGGTGGGAGCACAGTGCACCAACTTCTCCAGCACCCCCTAAGGCCCCCAGAATTTGTGCCCCTCACCACTTTCACTTCTGCTTGTTTCCTCAGTAGACTGCAGGTGTGAGGGAGGACTTGGCCAGGGGCTCAGCAGCATGTTGAGAAGCATGAGGTACCCCAATAGTGCCTCATTCTCCCTGTGCAGTCTAGATGCAGCTCCCCAGAGCCCTGTCCCCATGAGCCAAGCACAGGGGCTGAGGCTTCCACACTTGAGACACAGTTCCAGCGACAGGAAGCTTGATGGGAGGTAGTTCTGAGAAAGAAAATGTTGATAAAAGCACCAACTCATTTTCGGTACTTGCTCAAAATAACAGCCCTAGCTAGCCTTTCCCAAATCTTCGAAATCCCTCTCCCAGGGATGTTTCAGACATCTCTGCCTGCCTCTCGGAGGAGCTGTACCATTTTTATCTCTCAAAGTTTTATTTTAATCATTCGAGACCAACAGAAACAGTTGAACAGGGAATTTTTGGTGACTCCTAGTTCTCTTGGTTGAGTTTTCCCCAGACCTGGCCCAAGAGGACTAGCAGAGTAGGGTGAGTCCCAGAGCAGGGCCCACAGCTTTGAAGGAAACTCCAAGCTCCATGGCATTTCCCTTCCCCTGCAGTGGAGGAAATGAGGAGGGGCTGTGAGCTCCTGGGGTACAGGGCAGGAAGGGGAAGGGAACCCCTCCCCCACTGGGTCTCCCCTGGAGCCAGTGAGATCGGAGACAGAGAAGAGTAAGGACACCTTGCTGGAGGCACAGGACCCTGGATTACACAGAACCCACCAAGCAGGCAGTCTGCCTGGCTGCGGACGTGTAGTGAGCCAAAGCAGTCTTGCTGGAGGAGCGTCAGACCCATGACTTCTGGCATTGTTCGGTTGTGGGTTTTTCTTAGTGGACTTCTTGCTAACTCCCTCAGACTTAGAAGTCAACCATAGACGCTTTCAGTTTGAGTTCATGGTCTTCTCCCATCTCGTTATGACTTGTCTCCCTGATACCCTACCCAGGTCTCCCTTTTCTCCAGTCTCGGGTACAGTGGGATTAAAATTGCCTGCTAGTCTTGGAGGGATCCTCGATCCCTAAGAGGGATCAAAGAAGGGGTCTAGGATTGTTCCGTAATTAGTGCTGACCAGGGATAGAGAACCCAGAAGCAAGAGGGCAGGTTGCTGAGAGGTCAGACATTTCATAGGCTTTTCAGGAAAAAGAAGGGAACTGTCAAGTTACAGTGTTTCAGACATAATAGTCATCGGTGTTTATCATTTGACCCTTATAAAACCCTATGAAGTAGTGAGATTATCCCCAGTTTATGGATGAGTTGTCCAAGTTTTGATAGTTCTGAAGAGCCTGAAGTTGATCTTGGGCCTTTTTTTGGTACCGGGCATTGAGCTCAGGACCACACCCTTGCCAGGCAGGCGCTGTGCCACAAAGCTACATCCCCAACCCTGCGCTTGGGCCTTTTGACTACGTTCTGTGCCTGTACTCTCTAAGACAGCTGGTAAGCAAGGGTCTCACCAAGGAGTTGGCAGCAATTTGGCTTAGTGCTGCTTCTGAGAGGATATAGTCTCTGGAGCCCCTCACTCACCAACCAAAGCAAGTATACAACGCCAGTGACCCCAGGGCTTCATCTTTTCCAAGGATGTTGTTTGACCAGGTGTCTGGAGTGTTTCTTCCATGCCCTTAGGCTAGTGTTCCCAAAGGTGTGACCTTGCTCAGTCATGAAGCCCTGAGAGAAGCGAGTATGTCCGCACAGGTTCACCTGGTGGGAAGGTATGAGGCCACAGCCTCCGGCTGCGGTTGACGGGGAGGAAGTTGGTATAGACAGGATGCGTCTGCCACAGTGGTGTAGCGAAGGCTGCACCCTTCCCCTCCCAGCCCCTTTTGTCCAGGGGAGGCAACAGCAAACTGTTGTGGCACAGACCTGGGAGGAACAGTCAGATGACAGCAACGTGCTCGGGATGTGCAGAGCCACGACCACACCCGATGCCTGTTTCTAGTCTTGGGTTTAGCTGGCCAGGCTAGAGACCTGTCCTGGGCCTGCTTTTGACCTTTGGGCCTTAGTTAAGACCTCCTGTCCCCATCTGATTGTCCACTCAGACATGTTGAAATGGGCTGTTAGCAATTCAGTTCTGGAGAGAACATTCTGGGCTTGTGAGCCCATCCTGCCATCAGTGCCGCACTGGCTGTGGGAAGGACTTGACTGGCCCTTCGTTCTTGTGGAAACTTGTTGGTCTACTGTCCCTATCTATCCAGGGTGAACAGGTCCCGCGGATGAATTAAAAAGTAAGAAGAAAAAGAAATACAAGAGACAATGTTCTGGGATCGGGGTCTTACAGTTCTCTTGTCTGCAGCTTCGAATCACCTTTTCTGTAACCTTTTATTGAAATAAAACAAAAGAGGCAACTGGGCTAATGGGTGAATATCAGTGGTTTTAGCAAGAACAGTACAATCCAATTACCATAGGCATGAGACTTGACTAGAGAGCCATCATGTCACCATTCCTTTCTGCATATCACAGCAAAACATTTAGTGTCGGCACCAGGGCTTACAAGGCTTTTGAGAGACTTCCTCCAGAACACAACAGTAGAGGCTAGGTTATGCCTAAGGCAGTACATTGAAAAATTAACTAAAGAATGCCCTTCTCCACAGAAGCTGAGGCAGATTTGTGGGGCAGTGGAAGCCATGGGGAGAGGTGTGGTGTGGTAGACTCCTTTCCTCCTCTTACCTGCCCTACTTCTCTAGTTAGTTTTAAATTCTTCCATTTGGGAACTCCAGTTAGAGACCTCAACCATTATTGATTTTTGAGCCACAGGTGGGTGATCCTGTTTCCATAGATAAGACCAGAGCTAGCTGGGTCTTACCCTGAGATTACCAACAACTTACTCTCTGCTCTTGAGAGGAGGAGGCCGTAAGTAAGCGTGGATGAGGTTCCTTAGGGCTAAAATAAACATATGACTGCTTTAATCGAATGTGTGAGACACGCAGTGTGGCCGAACTTTTCCTTGAGATTCCTTAAATAGTGAAGGCCCCTCCCCCAGTCTTCTGTGGCTTCTGGAGTAAAGCAGAGCCTTTGTGATTCTTTGGGAACCATGAACACACACAGTCACGTCCCCTGAGATGAGCATGCAGAAAGAGACAAACCACCTGGTGGCCATGCTGGCGTTACCAGGAAGTGAGACCCAGATGCGGAGCAGTAGGCAGCAGAGACAGAATGAGAAGCAGGTTGCGTGGGCTCAGACAGCCATGGCACTTGGAGAGGGGTACGGTTCACTTGGGACCAGAAGTGCGCAGGTGCAGTAGCAGACTGCCTTTAAAGGCTCGGGCTAGGAGCAAAGGCTATAGGGGACTGTAGAGGGCGGGGACAGGCATGGCTTCAGGACAGACAGCAGGGGAGGGTGGGCTTCCATCAGGGCAAGGCTGTGCACAGATGCCTTAGGCTTCTGTCACTCACATTTTACTTTGTGTATTCATTCAGCACACAGTACTGAGCAAAATAAATGTTGGAGTGTTTGAATGCAGGGCCAGTGTACTGCTGTGTCTTAATTGGGAGGGATGTCATAAGTAATTTTCTACTAATACTTTTGTAAATATTTTCCTAAAAATATTCAGCCACCTTCAGCCACCACCCAGGCTGAAGGTGGCTCAGAACTCGGCTGTACAAGTAGGAAAGTCACCCTTCTCTCAGGTCATGGCAGAAAAAAGGATTGGAAGTTGCTGCTTTATATATTTGTGTGTGTGTGTGTGTGTGTGTGTGTGTGTGTGTGGTGCTGGGGATTGAACCCAGGGCATGCTGGGAACTTCCAAAGTTTTGCGCTCTTTCCTGTTCAGAAGTATATTTTACAGCATGATCAATGTGCATATGACATATGTATGCATATATACATAAAATATAAAAGAAACAAAAACTTTATTAAATGTTTGTGCATTCTGTTTGCAATGAATCCTGGTATCTCCTATTTAAATATGCCCATTTTCATTGAAAATGAAGTTGACTTAGCAAATTGATTCCATGACCTGTGTGGTATGGAAGACATTGCTCAACCAAACTTGACTAATGCATATAACAGGGAGGCAGGAGGACTGTCCCACCTTTCTGGCCCTTCCACAGAGCCAAGGTGAAGTGTGAGGCCCAGTAGGGATGGGGCACAGCCCAGCCTTTCTGTCGTTACCGGCGGTGTATGTTTCAGCCTGTTAACTCGGGTTCTCTCCTCAGAGCTCCATGAACCTGCCTCCAGACAAGGCCCGACTCCTGAGGCAGTATGACAACGAGAAGAAGTGGGATCTGATCTGTGACCAGGTACTGGATGAACAGAGTAGGGATGTTGCGGGGGCTGTGCAGGGACCTGGCCTGGCTTGCCTGTGCTTTCTGTTCCAAAGGGACTCTTCCTAGCAGAGACAGAGCTGGTGGGCCAAGCTCCTGCAAAATTTTCACTTCTTCAGTGTGCAGTGTGTGCAGGGTGGGCCATGGAGCAGGTTGCTGGTTTCCCCGGCGGGGCCAGTTTCTGCCATTCTCCACGGTCAGGGCTGTGGCTGGCAGGACCTGCCAAAGGGTCTTTCCTCTGTCAGTCTGCTCCAGACCTGGCAAATAGCAAGATGCCTCTCGTTATCTACAGCCCTCTAGGAATGAGACACCCTAGTTTGCTAATGTTTCCAAGTGTGAAGATAGTCAAGGCTGCTGCTCTCCCCACACGAATAGTGTTTAGCATGCAAGAGCAGAGCCACCACTCTTTTTCTTAGAACTAAGGTCTTCTCTGCCCTTCACCTGGCTCTTTGCCCTGTGCACAGGGTCCTGAGTCTTTGAACTCAGACATTCCTGTCCTCAAGGCCCAGTTGGCTGCTACTTCTGTGTCTCTTGTAGGTATGGAGGGGCCTGGCACAGAGTATGGGCAGTGTGTGTACTCTGTACTTCACCATGCAGCTTTGTCATGAACAAATTATTTCTTTTAAGCTGGAGAAAATCATAATAGGCAATACTTACTGAGTGCTGATTTTACATCGAGTACTCCACACGTACCGAAATACCTCATTTAATCCTCACAAAAGCCCTCTAAGGAAGGCACCATGGCATTTTATAGATGAAGAACCTGGAGGTCAGTAATCTAGTGCTGGTGAGTGACTGAGCCAGGTTGGGCTCGGGCAAGACGGTGCCAAGCCTGTGCCAACTGTCTTCTCCCACTGCCTCCCTAGTCATGCTGCTTGACCTAAGCTGGGATTATGATTCAGACGACCCAGTCCAAGTTCCCTGTCCACTGAAGGCCCACTTCCTTGGGCTCTGCATTAAGAGCTGTGGGTTAGCACCTGCCTAGGGTTTAGGGAGCAACAGCCGCTTCAGTAGAGGGATTTTCTAGTTGGTGGTCTCTGTCTTTTTGTTGTCTTCGAGACAGGGTCTCACTATGCAGTTCTGGCTGGCCTTGAGCTCACTTTGTGGCCCAGGTTGGCCTCAAACTCACAGCAGTCCTCCTGCCTCAGCCTTCCTGAGTGCTGGGATTATAGGCATGTGCCACCAGGCCTGGCTGTCAGTCTTTTCTATGTCATACAATTTTAGCTTTGTCAGACCTCTGTTGCCCGGTGTGGTGGTGCACGCCTGTAATCCCAGCACTCAGGGAGGCCGAGGCAGGAGGATCACTGTGAATTCAAGGACAGCTGGAGCTGAAAAGCGAGACCCTGCCTCAAAAAGACAAACAAACAAACAAAAAACTCTTGTTTTCTTTTATTTGCTGTCAGGTCCTGTTTCCTAACACATTTTCCTGAACTCTTCCCAGCCTCCTGAGCTGTTTGGATATCTCAGCCGCGGACCCTTGTAGACCTAGAATGCCAAGGGCTTCCCAGGTTTTCCCCTGGGTCAGACGGAGGGTTGGGCCAAAGTAGAGAGGGCCTAGACCTGTGCTGTATGTAGAAGGACTGAGAGGTGACTTTGCCGAGGGCAACCTTCAGCATTTGAGGTTGCTTTGGATATGAAGAGCCTGGGGCCCAGGTAAGGAGCAGAAGGTGCTTGAGCAGCCTTAGCTGTGTTAATGCTGCACAACCAGGCCAGCCTCTGCTGCAGGGTGCAGAGCTGCGAAAGCCAGATCGCGCAAGACCAAGCTTCCCTCTTGGTTCTTCTGACTCCATCCATCAGTTGGCAGGGCACAGAAAACTACTTCCCAGTCACTGATTCGGGGTACTGTGCATAGTTCTGTAATCCCCATGTCTTAACAAGCAGCAGGCTCTTAAAGTAATTTTTTGACATAGAAAAGCATCTTAGACTAAGGAAACACTGGAGGAAAAGATGGCAGTAAGTAGGAACACCTTGGGGATAATAAGTCAGGGAAAGAAGCCTAGTTTGGGTGGTGCTGAGGCCGAGGTGACAGCTCGAGGCAGAGCCCCTCTGTTGGGCACTTGGATATTCTTACTTAGCACCTTCCTCAGGCGATAGGCACATTGCTGCATGTTTTCTTTTTAGGAGCGATTCCAGGTGAAGAATCCTCCCCACACTTACATCCAGAAACTCCAGAGCTTCTTGGACCCCAGTGTAACTCGCAAGGTAAAGTATGAGGCTGTGTCGTGCTCCCTGTCATAGTCGCATGGGGTTTGGGCACAGACCCTCAGGCTTAGGGATGAGGCATCTGCTTTTAAGCAGTGAGAGTCGCAATTTTGGGCTCTGAGGCCCGGGACCTGGAATGGTGCTGAGCACCGGGGGAAGGTCTGTCACTGTACACTTACACCCCTCCGTTTCCTCTTCTGCCCCTTTTATTTGTACTGTGAGTTGGACAGGGCGTGGTGGTGGGGCTTCATTGGTGACGGAACGTGCTGTGTTTACAGAAGTTCAGGAGGAGAGTGCAAGAGTCAACCAAAGTACTGAGGGAGCTGGAGATCTCGCTGCGCACCAACCACATTGGGTGAGTCTCATGTAGCCGCTCTACCTGGTCCCAGGCGCTGCCTGCTACACAGGATCTAGTGTCTTCTGTGGATGATTTGCCTGTTTCTCCTTCCTGCCATGGAGCACTGTTGTCCCTTGAATGGCTTCTGGATCCCCAGAGCTCCAAATTGTGCCTTTTTGGCTTTTTTTCTTGTCAGCTGCCACTGGATGCTTCTCGCAAGCATGGGGCCTCTCCTGGGGTCCCCAGAATGTGACTTTGAGTGGAATACATTCTCACAGCAGCTGAGCCTAGAGTCTGCTTATGGCCTAGTGCTGAGCGAGCGAAGCCTGGAGAGGTTGGGAGTGAGGGGAACATACTACATTGGGCAGGGCTCAGACCTAGTTGCTGTTGAGCAACTATTTGGACTCTGATACCAGAAGGTTATTGCTTGTTTGGGAGAAGGCAATCTTAGTTCATGAATAGAAGAACCTTCCTGAAGCACCAGGAAAGATGTCAGGAGCTCAACATCTTGTGTGGTTGCAGATCCTCGCCGCCAACTCATTGAAAGCACCCCCTGCACACACACACCCCCCCGCCCCAGCATCTGTGAGTCTTTCCTTGCACTCTCTGAGTGGGGAGTCAGTAACTGCTGAAAACAGGTAGAGGGCTAATGCAGTGAGGTATAGTAAGAAGACAGTGCCTCAGTTTGATGAAACTAATCAGCAGTGTAGTGAAGGACAGACAGAATGTGCGTGTACACACATGCAGAACAGACAGCCAAGGAAGGAACCTTGGTGTAGGGCTGCAGGCAAGGTTTCCTACCTGGCCAGGGCTTGGCATGAACATGAGCACCTCGGTGAGGGGGAAGCGGGACCTGACAGCAGGCGGAGGCGGGGTGTTTGCTGGGAAGGTGCCAGCCCCGCGTCCTTGAACTTCCTGAGACTGGGGTAGAAGGAGCCAAATGATCTCACAGCCTTTCCTCTCCTGTCATGACAGCGGCCCTCATGCCCACCCCCAGGCTAGGCCTGCTCAGGCTTCTTTGGAGGAGGGGACACCTGTGTGTAGCCAGCTGCAGCAGCCAGCAGCCGTCATGAGGGAAATGGCCCAGGAGAGAACAGGAAAGGATCAGTTCCCGGTCTTGGAAGCTGTGCTGTGAGGGCCAGAGTATGACTTCCCTATCTCATCTGTGCACCAGTGTGGAAAGCCAGGCCTCCTCGGTGAATTCCTCCTCCAAAGTGGTGAATTCTTGACCGAAGGGAAACTCAGCAGGACTCCTCCATTAGCTGCCTCTGGGGGCAGTGACACCAAGGGAAAGCCTGCGTGCCACCTGCCACCTGCATTGCGCAGAGGGCCTTCCCTCCCTCGAAGGCCCTGAGGTCTTTCTAAGGCCTACTGTGCTCAGAGTGAGGGTAGGGGCCTCTCCTTTTAGCAGGGCACACAGCAGTGACAGCCCTTTCTGCCTGCCTCTGTACCTGGTGGCTGCCCCGCTGGCATCTGAGCAGCAGCTAGGCCTGAGCAGCGTGGTTCCCAGGCAGTGGGGCCTCTGGGACATTGGCACTCAAATTAGAAGTCTGGGTCTGGGCTTTGGTTCCCAGGGAATGGCTTAGTACTGGCGTTTTAGGAACTCCTGCCCTCTGACCCAAGGCTTCTCCGGATAGTTATGTGGGAGAGCCAGGATCCTGCCCGGCAGCAAGTTGGTCAGGCTGGCGTGTAGGGGCCACAGGGTGGGAGGAGACGAAGGCAGAGTAGGAGAGGATTGTGCTTTGGTTGCAGCCTGACTGGCCCAGGGCCTGCAGAACTACATGTGTAAGGAGGCAGATGGGAACTCAAGCTCTGGAATGGGGCCGGCGGGGAAGTGGGATTCCAGAGCCCCCCTTCCTCTTTCCTCCCTGGTTTGTATTGGTTTCTCTGCCTTGCCTAAGTGCCCTTTAACCTCTCCTCAAAGTGTCAAGATCCCGAAAATAGCAGTGTAGACTCAGACAGGAAATGAGAAGGGGGTGGGGAGCTGGAGAGCAGACAGACAGGAAATGGGAGGCCTGCAGGCCCCCAGAGAGGAAGCTAACTTCAGGCAGCTCCGGTGTCAGGCAGCTTCAGCCAGAGGCTGCTGCCAAATCTCAGCTGGGCCTGGTGCTCCGGCCCAGCCTCTCTCTGGAGCCTAGGGTGTGGCCGGCCAAGCTGGTGCTCCAGCTGAGGGGGAAGCCGCACTGCAGGATGGCAGGGCACAGTGACTCCTGTGGACCCCTGGACATCCCAAGGGAAGGGGGCACTCCAGAGAGTGAAGGTTTCCTCCTGAGGTGTGGACGAACCTTGTATGGCAGTCTCCCTGGAATTCACTGTTCACTTTCACTGTGGAGGCGTCTCAGCCCAAAAGGAGTAAAGGCAGAGCGTGAAAATATTTTAGAACACTGGCCTTTGCAGGCCCTGCTATCTACCTGCCTGCCCTTCTGGCTGAGAGGCCACATGTCCTCTGTGAGTCTGGAATTCTGGAGCTCCTTGATCTCCCGATCATTCCACTAGCCTTTTCCGGTCCTGCCAGACTTGCTCTGGCTGAAACACAGAATTCCCACATCCCTTTTTGCTCATTGCTTTCCAAACTGCTGCCCTTGAGCTCAGTAAAGAGCCTTTGGCCCAGTAAGGCTCTGTCCCAGAGCCTCTGTGTCCTTCCTGCTTGTATGTTAACTGACGCTGTAATCACACGGGGGACTTGCTGGGTGCATAAAGCGCATGGCTGGGGCTTGGGAAATACCAGGCCTGTGGTAAATGCTCTGTATGATGCCCCAATTCTTCCAGCAAACACTGAGCAAGAGCAGTGTACCTAGCCTTGTGCTATACCTCAGGGATACAAAAAAACACGACTGCGCTGGAGCCCTATGCCATATGGGGAGGGTACCTGGCCCTTTACTTGACTGAAGTGCATGCATGGTAAAGGAAGCGGTATTGAAAGGACCTATCCCTAGCTGCTCTGCCTGAGGAAAGTGCAGGCTGCTGGATCATGGATTTTGGTCTTCAGAATTTTCCTAGTGTGGTAGTAGATTCCAGAAGGATCCAGGAGGGAATGTTACTGGCTCAGAGACCCCTCACCCTCCATGCATTTTAGCAGACCCCTTCCCCTGTGTTCCCTCTATCTGCAGGTGGGTGAGGGAGTTTCTAAATGATGAAAACAGAGGCCTGGATGTGCTGGTGGATTACCTGTCCTTTGCGCAGTGTTCCGTCATGTGAGTACCACCCGGGGCCAAAGGAAGGGACGCGTTGGGGAGAGTAGAGTCCCATTCTACTCAGAGAGGAGAGTTAAAAGTCCAGCAAGTAAAGGTGGGGACGTTCATCCCAGGACAGGAGCAAGGAGGCCAGGAGTGCTGTGGGTAGACAGGAGAGCCGAGGGGGTGTCTGGGCTCAGCAAAGACTGCCCAGGTAGCTGGAACAGACGGTGTGTTCTGGGGAGCAGGAGAAGAGCGGTGCAGAAGTAGGGCTTGGCATCGGAACCCCCAGGGTCCAGTGTGAGGCTGGGGCAGCGATCCAGGGTGATGTCCTGGCCACTGGGAGAGAGTCCTCGATGGGATCCATCCATCTCTGCAGAACTGAGTCTTGGTGAAGCAACTCTGGGTGCCCCAGATGTGAAAGTTTTACTCCAGGTCATTGTTGAACCCATAACCTGTGACCTGGCCTGGCTACAAAAGCATCTGGGAGCCTCAGGCAGGCGGAGGCTTGGCAGCAGCCAGGAGCAAGTTAGTGCAGGAGAGGTACAGTGCAGAGGACAAGGTCTTTCAAGCAGACAGAGCTGGGTCTGGGCCTTAGTGGTAGCTCATACTGGCTGTGTGACCCCAGCATATTTGTCCTCTTCTGTAAGAGTTGCTCTTCATTCCAGGGTTGTAAGGACTAATCGATGATGTGTGTGACCACTTAGGATTTGGAACATCCTTGGTCTTTACTGTGGTAGAGGCTTTTTGCTCATTTTATTGTTCAAGGTGGTATGGTTTATCGTAATTTCCTGACTATATGGAAAAATAGATGACAATAGTGGTAAACAAAGTAGCCCTAGATGCCTAGTGTGGTGGCGCACTCCTGTAAACCCAGCTCTTGGGAGGCTGAGGCAGGGAGATCTTTGCAAGTTTGAGACCAGCCTAGTCTACAAAGTGAGCTCAAGGCCAGCTTGAACTGCATAGTGAGACCCCGTCTCAAAAAGGGCTGGGGATATAGCTCGGTGGCATAAGCACCTGCCTGACAAGTGCAAGGCCCTGAGTTCGATTACCAGTGCCAAAAAAAAAACCACAGAAAAACAAAGTAGCCCTAGATAAATGAACCTTTGGAAGAACAGTCATCCCAGTTGGCTTGTGATTTGCCGAGCCATGAAAGTCCCATGTCCTAGGAAACTGTCATCCTGGACCTTGACCCTCACCTGGACTTTCAGTTTCTCACTGTCTGCCTTTGGCCGTTCTGTGTCAGGCAGGTCTTCAGTCTCCTCTCCTTAGGGGCGTGAACTGATGCCTGCCACGGGTTGTCCTCCCTGTCACCTTTTCCAAGTGATGCTCTGTTAAAGTCAAGTGTGAACCACTTCCCGTTCCCATCCTTGTAGAGGTCATACCTCATGATTTTTGGATCCCTTTAAATATTCTTTTTATAGAAATAAATGAAAAATATTTGCTGAAGTTTTTTTTTTTTTTTTTTAATTCAGGATGCAAGGTGATTTTTCCTAATAAGCCTATCTTGAAAAGACAAACAAATCCCAGCTGCTTTAAACCAAGAACACACTGCAGCCTCAGTAGTGTCCATGGCAGTACACTGTTTTAAGAAGAAACAGAGTGTATGTTCTGGGAAGAGTTTGGAGGGAAGGAGTGAAGCCAAGGAGAGTTTGAGGGAAGACGTTTATTTGAAAGCTGTGTGTCCAGTGTTCAGGTCAGGGGTGCTGTTACTGATGAAAGCCACCAGCAAGCTGTCTCCCTGAGAGACAGAGTTCTGTGATGACCACTGAGAGCCCCATTGACCACCTCCTGACTATCAGGGCTCTGATGTCTCCTCTACTTTCTGTGACATGTTTGGGCATTGCAGATACTGCTTCCTCTTACAGAAAGCCCTTTGACCAGGGCCTTGCACAGGGAGCAGACACCCTGTGGGGAGAGGACTTACAGGGGATACTTCCTAGGCTTTAGTGGCCCACAGGCATGGAGGACAGGGAGTGAGATTGCTTCTCTGCTTCTAAAGGGGGCCCCCAAGTGGGAGTGTGTAAGAAAAGGCCCTGTAAGTTCATGATCTTGGCTGTGATCTGCCAAGTTGCTAATGGTGGGAAACATGATTCCAGAAGCAGGAATTGAGAAATTAGCTCCACTACCAGCAGGGCTAGACTATAGGTCCCTAGCCCTCCATCTCCACCTGCAATTTCTTCCCTCAGGGAAGTGGAAGCCCAAGGACTCTCTATATTAGGAAAACCTAGAAGCACCTCAAGTAGCTAATCATAAAAAACCTCATTTTAAAACCCTGTGCTAGGCCAGGTGTGGTGGCACGTGCCTGTAATCCCTGTATTTGAGAGGCTGAGGAAAGAGGATCACTGTGAGTTCAAGGGCAGCTCAGGCTACAAAGCAAGACCTTGTCTCAAAACAAAAACAAAACACTGCAGGAGCTGGGGTAGCTCAGTGATAGAGTGCCTGGCTCACGTGCTAGAGGCACTAGGTTTCATCCCCAGAACCAAAAAAACTGGTGTTGGCATAGGGTGGTAGTACCCCTCCTAAACATAACAGAGCATTCCGCTCTGGGCTTGCTGGAATTGTAATTCCCTTCCATTCAGCCTGACTCAACCCAGAACAAGTGGGGCCCTATCAGAACACTGAGAGGCCCTTTGGCCACTCCTGTTGGCCAACTAGCAAGACTCATTGTTTGTGCGTCACCCACTGCCTCCTCCTTGAGGCAGGCTCTCCTGTGGACCCACAGCTTGAGCTGCCCCATCTGAGGCTCGGTGTGCAGGAAGACAGCCACCCCTACTGCCTTCGGGCTATGGGAAGGCCACTCCTGGAGTTGCTTGGCCACAGGGAGCAGAGAGCTGACCCATAGTGTCCCATCTCCTCAGATTCCCCACCTTCCTAGAGCTTCCCGGGCCTCCTCTGTGTTGGCGCCCTCCTGACCAGGCTTGGGTGTCCACTATCCAATTCTGCTCTTCCTTCTTGCTGCCTTTGCCTTTTGTTACCCTGGAGGCCTGAAGGGTGGGGGCGGGCTCAGCAGAGGGCTTCGCACAGAACTGCTTCTGTGTATGTGCCTTTGTGTGCGCATATGTGTCCTTTCATGCTCCAGGTTTGACTTTGAGGGTCTGGAGAGTGGTGAGGATGGCGCATTTGACAAGCTCCGGTCCTGGAGCAGGTCAATCGAGGACCTGCAGCCACCCAGCGCCCTTTCGGCCCCCTTCACCAACAGCCTCGCTCGCTCTGCGCGCCAGTCTGTGCTCCGGTATGTGTGCACTCGCTCTGCCCGCCTGCCTCCCACCCCAGCCCCAGCCCAGCCCAGCCCAGGTCTTGGTAACCATGGTGAGTGCTCATGCTCCTCCCTCCACTCTTGCTTCCAGGCTCAGCTCTCTTGCCTTCTGCCTGCCAGTCTGTCTCTGGTCTGTCCTCTCTGTCTCCTTGACTCTGCCCAGCAGTCTGTCCTGGGTAAGTATGTGGGCCTCAGCTGTGCCACCCCCTCTGGGGTTCCTCGCTCTCTTGGCCATTCCTCCCTGGCTGCTCAGGCATGGATTGGGCTTCACCAGCTGAACCAGGTCCCGCCTTCATGTCTGTTTCCCTCTAGAACTGGATCTGCTCAGAGACCAGCTCCCGCCCACTCACCTGCCTGCCCTTCCCTTCCCTTCCCTTCTTCCTTTAGGCCTTTTTTTTCTCCAAGCCTGTGCACTCATTTGTCTGTGGTGTTCAAGAGCCATTCTGCCCAGAGGCAGACAGATGGCAGGATGCGTCTCAGAGCAGTGGCTGCCCTGGAGGCTGTCCTTGGGGCCCTGTGGCCCTTTCCTCGGCCCCTCTCTCGGGGCTGTGCTCTGCTGCTGTTCCTTTGGGTTTTGCCCTCAGACGATGCTCATCCTTGTAGTCATGTAGGAGCATACATGCTTCCTCTTTTTTTTTCATGAACGCTCACGAAGGTGTTTGAGGGGTGGCGCAAAGCCAGGAGTAGCTGCCTGGCCTTCCTAAAGCTCTGGGGCTCAGCTCTGCCCTTTGGTGATGTAGAGGTGGGACAAGAGCCAAGATGCTTCTGCCCCTTGAAAGGTGTAGAAGATGCAGCCGCTCAAAGTGGGAAGAGGGAAGGCTCAGGCGCGTGTCTCGTAGGGCACCTCTGAAGGACTTCAAAGGCTTGGGATATTGCTGTGTGTACTTCGGAGAATCTCTGGGGTCAGCGTGGTTTGGGCACTGGTCATGAAGCTGAGATCCTGGGCGGTTGGTGACAGAGGTCTGTCCCCAGGAGGTGAACACAGGCCGACTGTCCTGTTGGTGCAAGATCCTTCTCTCCCCATTTCTGCCACTGCTAAGGGCCAGCCTGCAGTCTGGGCGACGGCAAGCACTTGTGACCATGCAGCAGCAACTTCAGTCCCTGCCTGACTGCCTGGCCCTCTCCCCCAGGTACAGCACCCTCCCTGGCCGCAGGGCCCTAAAGAACTCCCGCCTGGTGAGCCAGAAGGACGATGTCCATGTCTGTATCCTTTGCCTCAGAGCCATCATGAACTACCAGGTAAGGGTCTGCACCAGCCCTGGATGCTCCACCGAACCGGGAGAGCTAGCAGGCACCAGATTGTGAAAGATAGGTTTGCTGGATGGCCTGTGGCCAAGGACTTCACCACCATCAGAGTCCTCCTTTTCTTCTTCCTTTGTAGTACGGCTTCAACCTGGTCATGTCCCACCCCCACGCTGTCAATGAGATTGCACTGAGCCTCAACAACAAGAATCCAAGGTGAGCCCCTGCCGCCTTCTTCAGGGCTCTGGGCATCTGGGCTCCATCTGTCCCTGACAAGTCCTTTTTGGCCTTGGGGGTCTTGTAGCCAGGGTCAGAGCCCTGGTTGGCTCCCTCACCTCTGCCGAAAGAATGTCCCTGGCTCCCTGGTCTGCACGACAGCGAGGGCGCAAGCCTTCCTCCCTGCCTGCTTTCTAAAGCCTAGCCCTGCCCTCCGCCACTGAGCCATTCTCCAGAGGACTCTGCCAGCCGTGGACATGAGCTGCGTGGTTGCCAGGATGGAAGCTGGGATGCTAATCTTCCTTCTTTACCCACTAGGACCAAAGCCCTGGTCTTGGAGCTCCTGGCAGCTGTGTGTTTGGTGCGGGGAGGTCATGAAATCATTCTTGCTGCCTTTGATAATTTCAAAGAGGTCAGTCTCTTGCCTGCATGTGTGTTTTTTAGCAAGGGAAAAGGCGGGGAGCTAGTAGGTGAGCAGCATTACCTATAAATCTCCAGCGATTGTTAAGTCCTGCTGGCTTGGCTACGCAGGTTGCTCCTCAGAGCAGTGCTAGTACCAAAGCTGGAACTCGAGGCTTACTACATCCTGTGCCAGGAAACCTATTGATTGGCTAAGCATGCTGTACGCCGCAGTGAGTGGTCCGAACCTGGCCGTCACTGGAATCACCTGAGGACCTTGCTGTGCCCCACTGCATAAGCACTTGAGCCTAGGCATCTACACTTCTGAGATTCCACAGGTTGTTCTTATTAAGGGAGTGCGTGAGTGGACCCTAGGGTGGGTGTGTTTGCAGGGAGAGAGAAAGATACCTCCTCCATTGGTGAGGAGAAAAGGAGCTTTTCTGTGGAATTTCCCAAGCTCCTGGGCCTGGCTTCGAAACCCCAGTCTGCTTGAACATGGGATTCCTCGACATCCAGCCACAGCTGTGGTTCCACCCCTTCCTTCTCTCTGGACCTCTTCCCTGACATCCATTGTTCAGGCCAGGAAATGGCTCTTCCTCCCTGAAGCCCAGGGACTAAGAGGAGCCTCTGGACCCCTCTCAGCAGAGTGCTTTCCTGCACCCCCCTCCCCCCGCCCGTGTCCCCTGGGACCTCAGCCTCCTGCCTCAGCCCTGGCCCAACTCCCTCCCCAGCTCCCTGTTCTTCTTCCTTCAGTAACTTGACAGTATCAGGCCTCTGTGTTTCTTATTGACCTGCCCACAGAGACATCTAAAGCCCAGCCTAAGGGCACAAGCTTTATTGATTTCTCTAAGTTGGGACCAGATACCTAGGGCCAGATTCTAGGTCCCAGGTTTTCTTCTACAGTGTCCAGAATAGGGAGGTGAAGGAGATGTAAAAAGAATTAAGATATGTTGCCAGACATGGTGGTACATGCCTGTAATCTCAGCACTTGGAAGACTGAGGCAGGAGGATTGCCACAGGTTTGAGGCCAGCCTGGGCTACATCATGAATTGAAGGCCAGCCTGAACTAGTGAGCCCCTGTCTCTCGCACACTCTCTTGCGCTCCCTCTGTGTCTCTTTGTCTCTGTCTCTCTCTTATACACACACACACACACACACACACACGAAGATGTGTTGTGATATATACCAATGTCCCATGAAGAATGTTCTCATTATGTATTGCAAATGTGTACTAATAAAATAATTTTTAGAAATACAGTGTCCAGAATGGCACATTCCACAGATAGAATTGTGGTTATACATGGTCTGAACAAGTGCCTTTCCTGGGAGCCAGCCCTCAGGGACTTGGATTCTGCTTTGGGTAGCTCCTTTCCCTGAGAAAGTCTGCTCGTTCAGGTGTGCAAGGAGCTGCATCGCTTTGAGAAGCTGATGGAGTATTTCCGGAATGAGGATGGCAACATTGACTTCATGGTGAGGAAGTGGGCCTGGGGCAGGCACGTACCCAGTAAGGCTGTGCGAGCCCTGAGGGTGGGGCTGGGCTGACTGTTGTGGGGCTGTGCTTTCCAAGGTGGCCTGCATGCAGTTCATCAACATCGTAGTGCACTCCGTGGAGGACATGAACTTCCGGGTCCACCTGCAGTATGAGTTCACCAAGCTGGGGCTGGAGGAGTTCCTGCAGGTAAGCTGGCCAGTGACTCTGAGATGTGGTACTTCGGGATAAAGGACCAACTTAGCTCATGAAGAATGTTCCTTTTGCAAGAGCCTAGACCTGGGTGCTTTTGAAATCTGCCAGTCTTCTGTGGCCTGGGACTCGGGTCCATCAATAGAGGTCTCCCCCTCTAAGAATGCCTGATGAGGCCAGCAGCAGGAGGTCCCTGTGTGCTCCAGAAGGTGGTAGCGAAGGGTAACCACAGCTGAGATTTCCCAGGACGCTCTCTGGACCCTTCTGGCTGCCCCAGTTACCACTCTGCTTTTCTCCCAGAAGTCAAGGCACACGGAGAGCGAGAAGCTGCAGGTGCAGATCCAGGCGTACCTCGACAACGTGTTTGATGTGGGGGGTCTATTGGAGGATGCTGAGACCAAGAATGTCGCCCTGGAGAAGGTGGAGGAGCTGGAGGAGCACGTATCTCACGTACGTGGCCTTCTTTGCCTGCTGTGGAGGGTTGGGACATCTGAGTTCCAGAATCTTGAGCTGACCCGTTTGCCTCCAGACTGAACCCCAGGGAGGGTTTAGGGCCCACAGGGGCTCTTTAGACTGTGCTCTGGGCTGAGCTACTGAGTATTCACCCATTGGAACACACTGACCTCCAAGGCTAGGCTTGAGTGATCGTAGACTTGGGACAGACTGCTGTCACCTGCTTTGTATGTGGTGCTTTTCACATGGTTGGTGTCAGACCTGGGCCCGAGGAGTGATTCAGTGCCTGACTAAAGTGCCTGTGGGGCCTTGCAGATTGGGGCCCAGGTCTGAGCATACTTCTGGTTATGCTGAGTGCCCACCTTTTAGGGATAGTATTGAATCTGCCCTTCCCTTCCTGCAGCTCACAGAGAAGCTTCTAGACCTGGAGAATGAGAACATGATGCGGGTGGCAGAGCTAGAGAAGCAGCTGCTCCAGCGGGAGAAGGAGCTGGAGAACATCAAGGTATCAAGTAATCCCAGGAAGAGGCCCTGACTGACCCTGGGCTCCAGTGCCTCAGGACCTTGCTTCTCCCTCTTGGGTCATGTCAAGGCAAGGTGTGTGCGCATGGGTGTGTGTTGGGGTGTGTGTGTGTGTGTGTGTGTGTGTGTGTGTGTGTATTCAAGGCTTTCTCACTGAGCTACATTGTTAGCCTTTTCTCTTTTTTTTGGTCTTTTTTTTTTTGAGACAGGGTCTCGCTATGCAGTTCAGGCTGGCCTTGAGCTCGCTTTGTAGGCCAGGCTGGTCTTGAACTTGCAGTGATCCTCCTGCCTCAGCCTCCCAAGTGCTAGGATTACAGGCATGCACATTGTTAGCTTTTTAAAAAATTTTGAAAAAATTTTTGAGACACAGCCTCTCTAAATTGCCCAGGTGCTAGGCTCAAAATTGGAACCCTCCTGCATCAACCCACGTTCTGGGCTTACAAGCATATGCCACCACTCTTAACTTCAAGGAAAGATCTTAGTTTACCCTTTAGGCATTCAGATAAGGGTGGGCTGGGGATTTCACCCCATTTTTTAGTTGGGGAGGCAAACTGAAGCCAAAGTGGGCCAGATAACAGAGAAGAGGTAGGGACGGAGGAGGTATCCACAGCTGCCCTTGGAGTCCAGTCCAGGCTACTGCCTCCCATCTCACTCTGGGGCCTTTCCGCCCACGTGGTCCCCAGTCCCTGCTTACTGAGCAGTGGTGGGATGGCCCTGGCACTCTGGCTGTTTGTTAGGTTCCACCAGGTCTCCTAAGTCAGGAGGGCAGGTACACCTCGTGTTCAGTCTTTGTCCCCACGCCTGCCTTTTCTTCCAGAGGTACACAGGCTGCCTCCACTGGGCCCAGCCCCTGCTAAGCACGGTTATCGGGAGCTGTAGAGAATACAGAGATGGCTAAGACAGGGCGTGTCCATGGGGTTTCCAAATGAGCGACAATTCAAGACCAAGTGAAATAAGAGCATTGAGGCCCTGTGGAGAGAGCAGCTGCGTCAGACTGGCAGGGGCCAAAGAGTTTCACAGTCATCCTTTTCCCCGGACCTTGAGGGGCCCGTGCCGTGAGAACGGGTGGAGGGAAGAACTCAGGGTGCCTGGGAAGGCAGGTCAGCTCTTCTGCTCACCACTTCTGTTCACCAGCTTCCCCCGGTCCCCACCTGGAACTCTGCTCCAAGTACCCTCACAAAGACCATAGCTGAGTGTCCTTTGGGTAGGAACTGTCACTCCTAGGGGTAAAGACTCCTGTGCCTTTAGTCCACTCTTTCCTCAGTGGCACTGTCTGCTTGATAGGAGACATACGAGAACACAAGCCACCAGGTACATACCCTCCGGAGGCTCATTAAGGAGAAGGAAGAAGCCTTCCAGCGCCGATGCCACCTGGAACCAAGTGTCCGCAGCCTGGAATCCATGGGAGAGGCCCTGGCCAGGGTAGGCCCTGCAGAGCTGAGTGAAGGTGGACCACCCTCTGACTTGGACCTCATGGCCCCGGGCACACCCGCTGAGGAGGTCCTTCCTCTGCCTCCACCCCCAGCTCCGCCCTTGCCGCCACCGCCACCCCCGTTACCAGGTAACTGGGACTCCTGTCTGTTAGGGGCAGCCTTGCTGTGGAGCCAAAACCTTAGTAAGGGATCACCTGGGAAATGGCATCATTTGAGGGCTGGAAGAATATCAGGTCAGGGTGGGAGGACTGAGGGTCCAGATCCAGGGAGCTCAAGTTGCTAGCCCAGGTGTGAGGACAGCTGGGGCCTGTTCCTAACTGCTCTCAAGACGGCAGAGGAGAGGTGAGAACGGCCGGGAGAACTGGGGCAGAGATCAACATCGGCCCCTGATCAGTTAGGACTCCTGGAGGCAGCTTGAGCAGAGTTCACAAAGCCTGAGGGTCTTGAAGGAAAACAGGCAGAGGGATGGGAAGCCCGGGAAGAGTCCTGTGACTCTGGTGTCATTTCTTCTTCCCCCTAGACAAGTGTCCCCCAGCTCCACCTCTCCCAGGTGCTGCACCCTCTGTGGTCTTGACAGTGGGCCTGTCTGGTGAGTGTCTCCAGGGCTCTGGGCATGCCTGGTGGGTCCAGGGGAATATGTCCTTGGTCCCTGCCTCACTGGCCCTATTTCCAAACAGCCATTCGCATTAAGAAACCTATCAAGACCAAGTTCCGGCTACCGGTCTTCAACTGGACAGCACTGAAACCCAATCAGATCAGTGGCACCGTCTTTAGTGAACTTGATGATGAGAAGATCTTGGAGGTGACAGGGTCCGGGGCCCAGGAAGGTGGGCTTGGGGGCTGGGAACCAAGTTGCCCTTTTAGCCAGATTCTCTGGACTTGGAAAAGTCCAGTGTCAGCTTTGAGAGTCAGAGCTGGCACCATGCTGGGCGTAACGTCAGTCAGTCCTCTCATAGTATGAAGCTGTAGCATTTTGCCTTGTCTGCTCCTGGTAGGACTTGGATCTGGACAAGTTTGAGGAATTGTTTAAGACGAAAGCACAGGGCCCTGCACTTGACCTCATCTGCTCCAAGAACAAGACAGCACAAAAGGCTGCCAGCAAAGTGACCCTGTTAGAAGCCAACCGTGCCAAGAACCTGGCCATCACTCTACGCAAGGCTGGCCGCTCTGCAGAAGAGATCTGCAGGGCCATCCACACGTGAGGCTCCTACTGACCTGGCCCTGGTCCCCAGCCAGTTGGCAACCTAGTTCTCCGCCCAGAAGCCTGGCCTTCCCTGAATTCTAGTGCTCCTGATGGGGTTCCTCCACACCCCTCAGCCATCCGCTGGCATGACCAGGAGTGACGGTTCCAGGCAGGCATTGTATGGGGTGCTAGAGATTCACCCACACTTAGCCAAGGAGCCCCTAGACTAGGGAGGATGGTGCAGCGCACTGAGCATTGTCACCAAGCTGGCAGAGCACAGGAAGTGAAAGCCCCAGAGCTGAGCTTGGTGATCAGAGTGGGCTTCCCAGAGCAAGTAATCTCAGTTGGGTCTGAGGAAGTGCCGGTTAGCCAGTTCAGAGCCCAGAAGGAGGAGTGTGGTGCCTTGGATGCTGAAAATAGAATCTGGCTTTAGTGCAGGGAGGGAAGTAGGAGAGACAGGGTGGAGAGGTGGGCAGAAGTCCTACGGGTACTTGGTCCCACTTAGTGATAGAAACCGAGAGCCCAAAAGTTTTCCCATGAGGGGGAGCAAGGTTGGCTGTCTTGTGACTTATCACTTAGGTACCTGGCCCTCACCACACATGAAGAGGAAAGACATCCCCAGGCAGCGTGGAGGGCCCCAGAAACAGCCTCAGATGTCCTGTCTTCTACACAGGTTTGACCTGCAGACACTACCTGTGGACTTCGTGGAGTGCCTGATGCGCTTCCTGCCCACGGAGGCCGAGGTGAAGCTGCTGCGGCAGTACGAGCGCGAGCGGCAGCCCCTGGAGGAGCTGGCGGCTGAGGACCGTTTCATGCTGCTCTTCAGCAAGGTGGAGCGGCTGACCCAGCGCATGGCTGGCATGGCCTTCCTGGGCAACTTTCAGGACAACCTGCAGATGCTCACTCCGGTACAGCCTTCACCTGAGTCCCTCCCCTGAACTGTGGTTCTCTGATGCTGCCCCTTCCGCACCCCCTTCCTCACCTGGCTGACTGAGGTGTCATCTCTTCTTCCAGCAACTCAATGCCATCATCGCAGCCTCTGCCTCTGTCAAGTCCTCACAGAAGCTGAAGCAGATGCTGGAGGTGGGGAAGAGTGGCTGGGGCACTGGCGGTTCCCAGGTCCTGCTGAGTGGTGGGGATGCTGAGGAGGGAGCGGGGCCTCGGGCGCAGTCTGACTCCCCCACGCATCTTTTGGGCAGATCATACTTGCTCTGGGGAACTACATGAACAGCAGCAAGCGGGGAGCTGTCTACGGCTTCAAACTCCAGAGCCTGGACCTGGTACGGTGGTGGGGGCAGCTCGGGCAGGAAGCCTAGGGGCAGTGCTGGTAAGGCCGGCATGTTTACTCTCTGGCACTGTCCCTCTTCCCCTCCCTCCCAGCTGCTGGACACAAAGTCCACTGACCGGAAGATGACACTGCTGCATTTCATTGCCTTGACGGTGAAGGAAAAATACCCAGACCTGACCAATTTCTGGCATGAGCTGCACTTTGTGGAGAAAGCTGCAGCGGGTGAGGCGAGCTTGGCTGGGTATGCCTGTTCTCATGTCCAGCCCAGGACAGTCCTAAGAAACAGAGGAGAGGGAACACTTGGGTCCATTTTGCTGACTTTGAGCTTCTGCTTCAAAGCTTTCCGCTAGAGCCATGTATGAGCAAGGGCTGCTATGGAGGGAGCCTTCCAGGGGACACTAGGCCCAGCCTAGCCTTTCCCAGCAAGGTGCCATGGGAGCAGGAAGCATTTCCTACATGTGTGCAAAGTAATTAGAAAAACCATAAAGCTCTTTATAGACAGAAGGTAGCTGTTATTTCTGCCCTGGCCATGAAACTGGGACAGGCCTGAGACAGCTCCACATTGGAGACCAGCAGCCTCTGTGGCTTCCCTACTTTTGGGCCTTGTTCTTTGAAGGGCCACGAGCTCACAGCCTCTGCTTCTTCCCCTGCCACTGTGGGAGCCGTGGCTGCTTGATACACATTTCACTTCCACATGGTGCCCCCACCTGCTAATCGAGAAGGCGAATTTGCTGTAGCCCTGGGCTGGGAGGTGGGCATGTCACCTGCTGGGCAGGCCTTAAACAGGCCTCTGGTGACCACAGTGTCCCTGGAGAATGTGCTGCTAGATGTGAAGGAGCTGGGCCGGGGCATGGAGCTGATCCGGCGGGAGTGCAGCATTCATGACAACAGCGTCCTTCGGAGCTTCCTCAGCACCAATGAAGGCAAACTGGACAAGCTCCAGCGTGATGCCAAGACAGCTGAGGCAAGCAAGGGGTAGAGGAAGGGGCAGGACAGCCTGGGCCAAGCACCAGGTCTCTACATGGGCATGCCTCAGGTTCTTCATCAGGCAGCAGACCAACTAGTGTGGGGCGTAAGGATTTGGTGGGTGTGGTAGCCACCTCTGGAGACGTGCGCTCTTCAGAGCTTTGGGAACCCCGCATTCTGTCCAGCTCCCAGGGCCTTAGATGGTTGGTTTTCTCTCTTCAGCCCTGGGCTGTTTTCAGTGGGCCTTGTGTTCCTGGTATGGGAGCTGGGCTTCTCCTTGCTGCCAGCCTGAGCCCTTCTCCTGCCTCTTTCTCAGGAAGCCTACAATGCAGTTGTGTGCTACTTTGGCGAGAGTCCTAAGACCACACCTCCTTCTGTATTCTTCCCAGTATTTGTCCGATTCATTCGTTCCTATAAGGTAAGCTGGAGAGAGGACTTAAAGAGGAGTTTGGCTGACAGAAAACTGGTTGGGACACTGGTTGGTCTTGAGCTTCAAGTCTAGGCCTTCTCCAATTCCTCTGAGTCCTGGGGAGGAGCAATGGATGCTGGCGATAGGCTTCTTAGCTGTGAACTGGTTGGCAGGGTGGGGGCCCAGCCCCTTCCTGTCATTGTTAGGGGCAGGAAGTGCCCCCTCCAGAGGGTGGCCACCTGGGGTTAGCTGGTCCCACTGCCACCCACTCTTCCATCCTCAGCGCCAGCCCCTCCCCTTGCAGCCTGTGTAACGCTCACCCCCACCTGTGTTCTTAGGAAGCAGAACAAGAGAATGAAACCCGCAAGAAGCAGGAGGAGGTAATGCGGGAGAAGCAGCTGGCTCAGGAAGCCAAGAAGCTGGATGCCAAGGTGGGTGGACCAGTAGTGGGCCTGGGAGGAGCACAGAGCTAGAGAGGTAGTAGAAAGCTGGAAAAGGTAGATCCGCAGGAGGCCTACGGGCTTGAGTCCTGCGGGGT
The DNA here is from genome assembly GCA_004027595.1 of Dinomys branickii. Lineage (NCBI taxonomy): Eukaryota > Metazoa > Chordata > Mammalia > Rodentia > Dinomyidae > Dinomys > Dinomys branickii. Next base: position 79,973 of record PVLD010007988.1, read on the forward strand.
GGGGAGCAGGGCTGGGGGCATTCCTGAAGCAGTGTGCAAAATGCATGTCCAGATTGAGGAATCAAGTTAGTGATGATTCCTTCCCCCTTCAAAGACCCCATCCCAGCGCAACAAGTGGCAACAGCAGGAGCTAATTGCAGAGTTGAGGCGGCGCCAGGCTAAGGAGCACCGGCCTGTTTACGAGGGGAAGGATGGTACCATTGAGGACATCATCACAGGTACAGATGGCCCTGTGCCCTCCCTGGGACCTGGCTGTTGGGCCCAGCCTATTCGCCCTGGGCCCTACTCCCACCCAACCACCATGAGGCCTCACCACTCTCTCTCTCCTGGGCCACAGTGCTGAAGAGTGTCCCTTTCACGGCCCGTACTGCCAAGCGGGGCTCACGCTTCTTCTGCGATGCAGCCCACCATGATGAATCAAACTGTTAACCCCCAGGGCCACGGCCCCTGACAGGTACCGGGCACCACAGCTGCCCCTGTGCATGGCCACTTACCCAGAGGCCCGCTGGAGCTCGTGGGCATCCCCAGTGCATGACTTGGAACCGTCCTCCTAGTGATGGGCACACCTACTTCTGCATGTTCCATGCTCTTAAGAAGCATGGCTGATCCCCTGCATGTGCTCCCAGGGAAGTGGCATCTCTCCCACTAATGCTCTCATGGCTTCTACTAAGACTCAGGCTAGGGAGCTGCAGACCAGGGTTGGGGGTTGTTCCAGCACAGCCAGGACCAGGCCTATGGTTTTGATCACCTGAGGTGTCCTGAGTCCTTTGCCTTCCTCAGAGTTCCTTCTGAGAGCTCTGGCTGTAGCTGATGCCCAGGAACAGTCAGGTGTACCTTGATCTCTGCCTCCTGACATCGAGGGTCTCCTTCCAGCTACGGATATTCCCACATCTGTCCTGTCTCCTGCGGCCTCTAGTCCCCCTCAGTCTACTTCCTGGCTGGCTCCTCTCTGCCCTGCTGTGGCCAGTTCTGAAGGCATGGTCCTTCTTAGCTGACTTGTCCTCCCCACAGGCCTCCACTGCCAGCCCATGGTTGTTCGCCACCAAACCAGGAGTGCTGCACCGCCAGGTGGTCCCCCTCGGGCCCCAGGCCCCCACTGAGGCTCTCTGGGAGGCAGAAGTGCTTCAGCCCACAGCCCTGCGAGTCCAGCCAGTGGATCTGGAGCCGGGGCGCAGCAGAAGGTTGCGCTGCATCCTCGCTGTGCCACCCCAGCTCCCAGGCTGGGTCCTTGCCTGTGCCACTGTGAGCACAGGTCTAGGGGGCCCGGGACTTTCCTTGTGCCTCTAGTACTGCACTTTGCGCCCACAGTCAGCATCATTTCCTGAAGGGTCACCAAGGATTAGCTGAGGGGCTGGGAAAAACACTTCTAGCTTTAGCCCACAGAGGCACCTGGGCTTCTCTTAGAGCCTAGCAGAGGACAGGAGAAAGCCTCTTTCCCTGCATTTTCTCCCTGCCTTGTTGCAGCCCTGGTCTAGGAATATCCAGGCTTAAGGGGCCTGGCACCCTGCCATCCCGGATCATCTCTTACCAGGAGGGAGGCCCCTGTCTGCCAGGCCCGACCGCCTGCACCCTTGTGATAAGGGTAGAGGAGCAGTGCCCAGCCCACTGCCCCCCATCCGTCCAGCCTAGGTGGATGCTGGCCTTACTGTGGTGGGCTGGGGAGCAAAGGCTCTCTCCACACTGGCCCCAAGACCACTAGAGAAGGGCGTGCCAACACCTCAGCTCCTTTCCTCAGCTAGGGGTTTTTTTGGCAGAGGGAAGGAAGCATGTTCCTCACAGACGATTGGTTCTGGTTTCTGCTAGTTTCTTCTCAGTCCCTGGAAGGGAATACTGGGGCCACCTCTTTTTTGTACATGTACTACTTCCCTGTTCTCTTGTACATAAACCCCAACCTTCCCTCTCTCAACAAAAGCTTGAAGCACCAGGCTGTGTCTCCTCTTTCTAGGCTGCAGGGAGGCTAAGTTGGTCGCAGGGGTAGAAACCTCCGTTTGGGGAAAGATGAGCTCAGAAGCCTGGGGAGGGAGAAGCTGGCTGGGTGGTTTCTGACCACACAAAGGGAGCGGGCCTACGTGGGACACAAGTGCCCCCTCCTGGCCATCTGTTTCCCTGTTCAGGCTCCAGCCTGTCCCAGTAGCAAATGAAGACAAAAGTCACTGGCCATGTTATAAATATTATTTATAAAACAAAAACACACACATACATCGGGTCCTGGGGCTGGAGGAAGCCGTGGTGGAGCCCCAGCACAGGCAGGAGCAGGCACTGGTGCTAGAGGAAGAGGACCCTGCCCTCCACCACCCAGGCTGTGCGCACCAGCCTGTCTTCCCTGGAGACCCCTGCACTCACACCGTACCTATCGGCGTAACCCACCCCGTGTGACAGAGACCACCTGTCTCTGGTCTGTGGCTGAGGGAAGGACTGTACTAGTTGTCCAGGAAGCGGGGACCCTTGAACACCAAAGCAAACCTTGAGAGGTGCCAACAGTGGTGTTGGGGTGAGGTTACTTTAGGAAAAGTGGACACAGACTAGATGAAGGAAAGAGTCTCAGGCATGGAGGACAGCCTATTGCCACTGCCTCACAGGCCTGGCCCAAGGCAGCGGGCAGCTTGTTGGGTCACTGGTGGTCATCCAGCTGCTGCAGGAGCGTCCGCCGGCGCCTCTCCAGCTCCCCTTCACTCAGCTCACTTTCTGATGTGTCCCAGCCTGTCTGTTGAACAGAGGCACAGCTCACCCCGAGTCCCCTGGACAGAGCGACACCTGGCCAGCCCTGGGCGCTGCCTCTCACCTTCTCCTTCTTAACTCCGAAGCCTGGGGAGCGCTGAGGGAGCTCCGCCTGCCGAAGCTCCCTGTCCTCGTCCTGTTCCTGTTCTCTCTCTTCACTCTCCTTGTCAGCTTTCTCCTCGGGGTCAGTGTCACTCTCAGCACTGTTCTGTAAGAGTCCCAAGCGCCTCTCAGCTGCTGTGCGGGACGCTGGGGGCAGGGAAACAGCCCACAGAACAGCAGGGCCTGGGCAGAGTTCCTCCTCTACTCACCGACTTGTGTCTTCTCTTCTTGGTTTTCTTTTTTGATTTCTTGGCTCTCCGAAGGCCGTGATCTGGAGGTAGAAAAATGCCAATTAAACCTCAGAGGGAAACAAGGGGGCTCACCCTCTTCCCTGCCCCAGCCCTCTCTGCTCATTCTTTATAGACAAGGGCTGGTGGTCCGAGAGCAGTCTGGGAAAGGCTCAGTGCAGCTTCTCGTCTTTCTCCCAGTCTCTTGCCTGGGCAAGGACAGGAAGTTGCCACACTCCCAAGTCTGACTTCGTAATGCAGACCAAACTGCTCACCTGATGCAAGGAGAAGGTGGGAGGACGGGGAGCCCTGTCCTCCAAGGGCAGCACCCCCACTTTCCACTGAATCAAGTGAAGATGAGGGCTCAGAACCAGACTCTGAGGGGTTCCGCCGTCTCCGCTTAGGGGGCCGGAGGGATGGTGGGGGCAGCTCCTCCTCTTCCGACTCGGAGCCCTAGGTGGGTCAGCATGTACCAGTCAGTACAAAGGTTCTCTGACCTTCAGACCCCTTTGTCTGGCAACTAGGGACAGAACAGAGGGGACAGGAAGACCCAGGGCCAAAGGAATTCTTCAATCTCAGGGTGGTAATGGAGAAACAGCGCTTACTTGCCCAGAACCACCCAGCTCCCCCCATATGCCTTCCACGCGCAACTCACTGAAGGAGAGTGAGAGTGCTTGCGGTGGTGCCTCCTGCCCTTCCTGCCGTGCTTTCGGCCTTTGGTGTGGAGGTGCTGGCATTCGCTCTGCTAGAGACAGTGGTGAGCGGTGAGGACAACATCGGCCTTCCCCTCAGGAGAGCCCTGTCTCCCTGACTCAAGCTAGAGCCTCCTGCTTGTCCAGGGCCCCTCAGCCTTCCCCTTAGCTGGCCAGGTAAAGGAGGCCCCTGGGATGAGAAGCCATTGAGGACTCTGTTAAACTCATCTAGAAGGTTCAAATGCCTGGGATGAATCTTGAGGGTGAGAAGCTCAACTCACTTCCAACACCTGCAGGAATTCACGGAAGAGCCGGATCCGTTCCGACTCCAGGGTGATCTGCTCAAAGGCTGAGTCACACACAAAGCGCTCACGGACCTTGAACGGGGAGAGCACTGCTGATGAGACCAGGCCCTTCCTGGCTCAGGTTGGACACCGCCACGAGCACAGGGCAGGGCTGGGGCAGTGCAAAGAAGGGAACTGGAGCTGGCCCAGGGCTGTCTGTGACTGGGGTGGGCCCGCAGTGGTGGAGAAGCTCCGCTGCCCTCAGGCTTGAGGGTGACGGGCGCCAGGCTGCACTCCTGACCTCTTCCCACGTCGTGCCCAGCTCCACGGCAGGTACAGCCTGCCTCAGCATGCTTCGAAAGGCAGCTTCCCTACGCCGCGTCCTTCGTGCCTCCTCCTTTTCCCGCTCCCTCTCCCGTGCCTCTGCTTTCTCCAGCAGCTGAGGGCAGAAAGGGGACAGAACAGGGTCACCCAAAAGGGTGGGTGCCAAGGACCTGCTCCCTCATGCTGAGAGGTAAGAAGCTGAGGTCTGGACTTTGCCATCATCCCCCAAATGCAAGTGGGGCAGTGAGTAAGCAGGAAAGGAATAAGGCACTGGGATGAGTTTGAGAATAAGCCCCACCCTACCCAGCCCCTCACACTATTGAAGGTCAGCTTGATGTTGCCTGCGTCCAGCGCAGCAGCCCTCTTGTCAAAGCTTATGACGTGGGCGAAGTCCTCAAAGGCTGTGTTCACTTCCACACAGAAGCCCCGGTCCTGTGGGCATAGCAGTGCATGAAGCAGGGAGCAGCATGGGCTTGAGGGGGGGCCCATGGCTGACAGGGAGAGGGTCATACGAGGCTGCCACCTCAGAAACCTGTTCAGGTCCTCTTTTTTTGTTTTGTCTTTTTGAGCCAGGGTCTTGCTATGCAGTTCAGGCTGGCCTTGAGCTCATTTTGTAGCTCAGGCTGGTCTTGAACTCTCGACAATCCTTCTGCCTCAGCCTCCCAAGTGCTGGGATTATAGGTGTGCGCCACCACACCTGGCCAGGTCCTCCTCTGACATGCCCGATGCCTGCCTCTGGTCTAGATGTCACATGGAGTTGAAGGGATGAGAGGTGTCTCCAGATCTGCTGACTGTGGTCTGAGTTTCTCACGTTTAGCTTTGCTTTTTGGCTTAAAGCTGTGGCCCCAGCTGGGCCTTCCTGCTGCTCAGGAAAGGTTCCACGCGTTCTCCATCCACATCTGTTGCTACCTATCCTCTGGCTGTATTTACTGTGCACTTACTCAGTTCCAGATACCTGCTGAGTGTTTCACACACACTTTTAGCCCTCCTAAGTTCTCGTTTAAGAACAGGCCTACCAGGCAAGGAGACACATGCCTGTAACCCCAGCACTTGGGAGGCTGAATCAGCAGGACTGCTGCAAGTTTGAGGCCAGCCTTCATTACATAGTGAGATCCTGTTTCCCAAAAACAGGAAAAACAACAAGTCCTAACATCCTATTTTTATGCAGAAGAAATAACAATACCTGCCTGAGGTCTTATAGCTACATGTATGCCTGGACAAGATCTGCCCCAGGTCTTTCTAACCCCGAAGCCTATACTTTCAAGCACTATGCTTACACAGATCACTTAGTCCATAGGAGAAATGGGGGCCATCAGGTTCAGCTCCTCAGCAACATTCAAAATACGTCCCACTCTGAGCACAGTGGCCAGCCTCCATGCGTCTCACCTACGGAGTGGAGTTTCAGGAGCGTGACCTTGCACGGTCCCTGATGAGGTAAGTAGTACAGGTGGAGGTACTGGCGTTCACGTTAGCGGGGTACGGCGAGATCCACCCCTCTCCCTGTGCGGGGCTACAGTTTCCTCCGGCCTTCTTACTGATCCCTCTTCGCTGTACCTTCCGCCAAACACTTATCTACCACAAACACCCCCTGCACCCTGTTCTCAGCTTCTCAACCTAACTACTGCTGCTGCTGCCTCATACTTTTAAAATTTGTTGAGAGGCTGCTGTAAGCGTGACACTTTGCAAATGTTATTCTCACAACCTTGCAAACGGACTGTCCACAATTTACAGAATAGGAAACTGAGGCTGAGAAACACTATAAAGAGATCTCAGAGCCAATGGTCGGGAGTTACTTGATTATGCAATGTTTGATGCCCCAAAGCTGCTACCTTGATCACTGCTCTCCCAGAAGTTGCTCATGTTGTACCAAGCAGAGCAATGGGCTTCTGCTTGGGCCTCACTCCTCTGGTCTCCAGCACGTCTGCTGTTTAATGCTCCCACACATCCTTCTCTTTCTCTCTCTGATCTCTTCTGTCACTTTTCTTGTATGTGCATGTTCCTTAGAATGGTTATTTTTCTACTACTGACCTACACTTTCCCTAGTAATCTAACCGCCCCCCCGCTGATTTCCAGACCTATACTAGGCTATCTTACAGATACTTAAACACACCACAAAAGAATTCATCTCTCCAAAGTCCCGCACACGGGCCCCTATAGATGAGATGCTGCCAGGCCCATCTGTCCCACAGAGGCAGAAGCCCGATGGGATAGGAAGCACCTGTCACAGTCTCTTTCTGAGCTGGTGCATGGGGCAGTTCTGCAGGCCAGCGGGTGGTGCAACCCCCTTTATGACTACACCATCCAGGATTATGACTAATCCCAGCACTCAGGCTGAGGTGGGAGAATTGTTGCAAGCTTGAGGCCAGGCTGGGCTAGGAAGTGAGCTCAAGTTCAGCCTAAACTGCATAGCAAGACCCTGTCTCAAAGAACAAAACAAAACAATCTCCTTGCCTGGAGTAAACCATACAATAAAACTTAGCTGTCTTGGGATTAGGTATTTCTAGTTTGCATACTTGGCCTGTGTAAAAGATGATAGTTGCTCCTGAGGATAACTGGAAGCCGTCTTGTGTGGCCCCGCTCTTCCAGTTCAGTCCTGGCCAGTGGTCCCAGCGTCCACTGTCCTGCTCCCCACACCTCACTCCTTACCCTTCAACTTCACAAGACGGCCTGGCAACCACCTAGTGACTACCCACTGTTTTGTTTTTTGTCTTTTGAGACAGGGTCTCGCTATGCAGTTCAGGCTGGCTTTGAGCTCTCTTTGTAGCACAGGCTGGTCTCGAACTCACAATGATCCTCCTGCTTCATCCTCCCGAGTGCCGGGCTTACAGGTGTGCACCATCATGCCTGGCCTTATCCATTGGTTTTAAAGTTTGTTTTTTAACAAAAGAAATTTTTCAGTAAAAAACCTTAGCACCTCAATGCATAAAAGAAATGTAAGCACCTCCACTTGAAAATAGGGTCATAAAATGCCCTTAAACTGAGTCCTACCCTGTGCTCATCTCCAGACAACTGGCTTCTCAAGCACAGCCTGCTCTCCTCCCCTGCCGCCCCACTGCCC
>PVLD010007989.1:0-87370 GCA_004027595.1 Dinomys branickii
CATCCGTTCTCTGTTTTTGAACAGATTTCCTTCATGACTTTTAGTTTATATTCCCACCCTAGGGTTCTTACACCAGTGATATAATACGTTGCCTGCACATGTATCGCTGATTTATTTCACTTATGAGTATGGACTCCAGTTTTGTCCACTTGCCTACAAAGTTCCCAAAATTGTCTTTCTTTATAGCTGAATAATATTCAGAGCTCTTCACACCCACCCGCCAGATCCTGGGCCAGGCTGTCGGTAAACACTTGATCAACGTCTAGGCCCTTCACCGGAGGTATTCCTAGTGGAGAGAAAGAAACTCAAGGAGAATCTGGTGACCTTTTTCTTGGAAAAGTACTTCAGAAAACCCTGGCCCAGTGATACCTATCTTCAAGTTTTCCAAAGATGCAAAACCGGTAGCAATGTCTGCAGGCAGGTGGGTGTCCCTGCCTGGCTCTCTGTGTCTCCTCCTGCTATACTTGTGTGGTGGGAGCTTGTGTGACTTCTCTGGGTGCATCTTCTTCCCAGGGGGAGCTTCCTTCCCAGCAGAGGAGCACCCAGGCCTGCAGGCGCTTTCTGAGGGGGCAGATGCGAGAGGCCAGCGGGAGTGCTTCCTTCACAGGGATTACGAGCTGAATTGTGTCTCCCAGTTCAGTATCTCTGTGTGTGACCTTATTCAGAGACAGGGGTCAGGGTGGTAGTAATCTCCTCAGTACCATAACTCATAAAGCAAGGAGGCTGGGGTTGGGTCAAACACCAACCCCAATGAGGAGATCAAGTTCAAAGGAGGCCATCAGAGTAGGTTATAAACCAACATGGTGGTGTCCTTTTGAAAAGGAGAGATCTGGGCTACAGACACATATAGGGGGAGGACCCAGAGAAAGCACAGCTTCGGCCAGACTGACTCCACCATAATGCCTGGCGCCAGACGTACATCTTCCTTCACTCCTCCCCCAACCTCTGAGGGCTACCTTGGGGAGCATTTTACAAGAGGTCTGGTGTGGCAGGCTGGGGTTCAAGCCCAAGCCCCTCCTCTTCTGGGTTTCAAAGACAGGACTGTGGGTGCCGGAGAGACACAAGTGACGAGGCAGGCAGAGCTGTCCTTGCTGCCCGGCACTCTCTCGCAGCTGGCGCATGGGAACCTCCCAGAGCCAGGTGCCACTGGGGAAAAGCCACCAGCTGCCATCCACGGCGCAGGCCTTGCTGGGTTCAGGCCGGCCACCTGTCTCATCCCTGGATTTTTCACTCCCTGAAAAGCACCTGGACCATGAGGGAAGCGCACCCTACCCTTCTGCAAAGCAGAGACCCAGAGCGGTGCTGGTCTGTGCCCCATTCTGCTCCTTCTTGGTCCCCTCCTCTACATGTCCCTGCCTCCTCCACGGATCCGCTTGCAGCTCCTACCATCCAGCCAGGCCCAGCTGGCCGTGAGATGTGTGTGGGTTCTGTGTAAATACTGTGCTGCTTTATATAAGGGCCATGAGATCTGGTGTCCCTAGAACTGAATTCAAGTCCTGTTCTTGCCGCTGATACCTGGATGGTCCTGGATAAGCCGTTGAGCATTCTGAGTCCATACTACCTTGATTGTGCAAGAGAGATCATAACGATCCAACTTTAGAGCGCTGTTGAGGGGAGCAAATGCACAGACATGTGGTGCACTGGGATAGTGCCTAGCGCAGCTGGTGCTCAGGAAGTAGGGGTTACCACTATCACCATCGTTATTACTCACGTATGGTTGTTAAGCACACAAGTGTCTAAGAGAGATGGAGAAGGGCAAGATCACTAACTTGGGTACAAATGCAGCTCTGCCTCTCATTAGCTGTGTGACTTTGGACAAGTCACTGCTCCTCTATGAGCCTCAGTGTTCTCATCTAAGCTATGAGCATAAAGGTCCTCACCTCAAAAAGTTGGCCCAAGATTTGAAGGAAGAAATGTGTGTATGTTGCTGTCCAGTTGCAGGCTGGAGTTTAAAAGCAGACTGAGAGAGTCTCCCTTTGACAATCTTCTTGTCTTTCATAGAGCATAAATGAAACAAGGCACCTGAAAGCCCCCGGCACCCAGCAGGTGCTCTGTCAATGTTTGAAGCTGAACAAACAGGCTGCATGTTTACCTAAGGCTGTGTGTTGGCGTGGCATGTATGCATGGCTCTGTGCCTGATGCCATCCTCGGGTACAGCTAGTGTCATTCGCCCGCCGGCCCTGCTCAGTGCACTTTGCTCAGGTGCGAGATGAGGAAAGGCATCCAGCTTATCTTTCAGGGGTGTGGGACCTCCCAGCCCTGTCTTGCAGGGGCAGGGCTTTCTGCTAGTGATGGCCCCAAAACAAACCTCAGAGATGCCGTGGGCTGGGTATACAAAGCTGGTGGTATTTACTTTGCTCGTTTGGTTCGTTGCCTCCTGGGACGCTCTTCGGTTGGCTCTGTTCCAGCCTAATCCCCTGTGTGTGCTGGGTGGGGCCACGGGAGGAGGTGTGTCATCAGCTCATCTCCTTCCTCGCTCCCCTGGGATCTCTCTGGAAAGGTAGCTGTCTCCTATCTGATGGGAGCTGGGCACGAAAGGTGTCCATAGTTTGACAGATGAGGACACCAAGGCCAATAAAAAGCAGTCACTACAAGTATGAAGCCAAAGCTTCCTGCAAGCCTGGGGCCAGGTCACTGTGCTCCCTCACTTGCATGGTGGGGACAAGCTGAAGACCAGAGCCTATGTCCCCATTTCCCTTTGTTCACCATGGGCAACACCCCACAGTTCTAATGGCGGGAGCCTCAGCATTAGCATCTTTATAACCTGAGCACCAACGCTCTGTGCTGTCTCAGGACTGAGCAGCCTAAATCCTTTCACAGAATAGCAGGGTTGGGATCTCAGAGGGCAGGAAGTTGCTGAGGGGCTCCATCTCCACGGGGGAATCAAATAGGAAGAAATGGCTTTAAGTCCAGAGGTGCTGTCCTTGGATGTGTTGGAAGCTTGCTCCTCGGTGTGGTGATATTGAGATGGTGGGACTGTTGTGCGGCGGAGCTTAGTAAGGTGATGAGGTCACTGGGAGGGATGAATATGGGTCTCAGAAGTGAGGTCAGCTCCTGTGATAATGGATTCTTAGACAAGAGCCAGCCTGACCCCAGAGTCATCTGGCTTCCTGTCTCACCATGTGAGCTTTCCCTCCTGTACACACTCTGACCATGATGCTGTCGGCCACCAGGCGTTCATCAAAGGCCAGAATTTCTAAGTTGCTCAGCCTCAGGTATTTGGTTTTGTCATTGTTGCTCCTCGCTGGGGCTCAAACCCAGGGCTGTGCGGTTGCTGGGCAAGTGCTCTACCACTGAGCTGTACTCTTGTCCAGGTATTTGTTGTAGCAATAGCTAGCGGACTAACACAGATTCGGCCCCTTCTTCCCACTCCACTCCCAACAGCCTGGTCTGGGCCACCACCACCTCTTGTCTGGACGCTGCAGAAGCGCCCTCGCTGGTTTCTCTGCTGCCGCCACCCTGACAGGATGGTCCATCGTCTACCCAGCACCAGACGGATACTCTGGAAACATAAACCAGAGCTCTTCTTTAGTTTCAAACCCTGATGTGGGCCCAATGGACACAGCTTCCCTGGGAGGTGCTGCTTGGCATGAGGATGCCCTATCTGTGCTATTGGCAGCTCACCTTTCTATTCCCCAAGAGGTCGTAGATGGGCACATGGGGATGGCTTGCTGGGATGAGCTCATGGCGTAGTTTAGCGGGCATCAGGTGTGCAACTAGGTTCCCAGCTATCTCTGATGCTCTTCTAGGAGCCCTTTGCCTGAACCCATTCCTTTCCTTTCCGTTCTTTGGACGAGCCCATGGCCTGAGGGCTGCCCCTCCCCTGCCAATGCCCGTGGGTGGACTTCCATCTTCCAGAGTGAGGACTGCCCAGTTTTCCTCAGTCTTATTCCTCTGACGTAAGCCCATTCCAAGCAGCTCACACTAGGCCGGCAGACGGGACACCAACTTTCCTGTCTCAATGGCGAAAGAGACTGGAGTTGGTGAGCACAGTGCTTGGCACACAGCAGGCACTCAGTAGATACCTGACTCTGGTGAGCTCCAAACCTTCCTGCCTCTTTCTCCCTCTCCTGGGCTCCCTAAGGTTCACCTCACAGGCCTCCTCCCTGTCCCTGAGCAACACCATGTTTCTGCTACCCAGGACCTCGGCACTGGCATTCCTCGGTCCAGTATCTCCTTCTTCACACATTTAACAGCATTGTCTTCTTTTTGTCCTTTAGGACTCAGGTCAAATGCCACCTACTCGGAGATACCTTCCCTATCCCCCCAGCCTAAGGTTGGAATACCCGGCCCCTGTGGGTTTCTGTTGCAGCACCATGTTTTGTTTTCTTCTTCATGTTTATCATTTTCTGAAACCACAATATTAATGCTTAGAGGCTCCTCCTCCTCCTAAATATTTCGTCCCAATAGGGCAGAGGCCTTGATTCTTACATCTACTGTGATGTCCCATGTAGCAACCATACCTGGTACATGGGAGGCAATCTCTAAGTATTAGTGGAGCACACAGATGAACAAATGCAAACATTCCAAGGGTACAAAATCAAATCTGCAGTAGCTGTTTGAAAACATCTTTCTGAAATCTATGGTTTCTTAAAACCTCATGTAAATTTTGCATTGTCATCCATTAAATCCATGTTTGTTTTAACTTTTAGATATGGGGTTTTGCACATCAGAAAGATGAATAAAATTAATGCTCTGGGAAGAAGAACTTCATTTCTCCTATATCCTGTGAATCCTTCTGTCATGTTGGAAAAATCAAAGATGTAGCCCAGGTGCTGCAGGTGAAGCTGGAATCACCTGGTCCTTCCTGCCCACGGCGCATAGGATGTAGACTGGACCCCCTCATTCAGAAGGACAATTTGGCAGCATCCAACAAAATGAAAATTGCATATACTCAGAAACTGTGGTAGGTTGTAAAAATAAAAATTTGTCAAGGTCCCGAATATCCCTCTTAATGTATCCACAGCTTTTGCAATGTGACTTACCATACTTCCTAACAAGAGATGGACTAATTACTTTCCCGTCCGTTGAATCTGAGTTGCCTCTTGATCTGTTTGGCCAAAAGAATGGAGCAGAAATGATAATGCATCACTTGTAAGATAAGATTTCAAGTCTCTCTCTCCCTCCCTCTCTCTCTCTCTCTCCCTCTCTCCATTCCAGACCAGCCAGCTCCCACCTGTAACACATCCACAGCAATCAGCTACAATCAGTTGAGTTGGGACCACATCAGCAGAAATGCCCAATCAGCTACTTGAGAAGGAGTACGTGATTGTTATTATAATCCTTCAGTCTTGAGTTGTTTGCTAAACAGGATTGTTGTGACAATAGATAACTTATACCAAAACCTGATGATGCCGCTCCTTGGAATCTGCCTTGAGAAACACGTATCTGCCAAGGAAGCCAGAATAAGGGTGTGTTTCCTGCCACCATTGTACCAACAAAAGGCCATAAGCAAACCTCCAGATCCAGTGGTAGAGAAAATAAGTCACAAACTATGACTCAACCTTACATCCTTTTGTGGAATTCTAAGCTACTGGAAGAGCAAGGCAGATCTATTTGTTGTGACACAGTAACATCTCCAGGAGAGCTGATAAAGCGGAAAAGCAAGCAGAAGAATGATTTGGACAGTATCATATCATGTGTGTAAGACAGCACACAGAAAAATAAATCCTGGACATTTTCTATGGGACACATCTACAGTTTTATAAAGAAACACTTCTGAGCAGAAAAAGGGGAATCGGCAAAGAGCCTTCCATGTGGTAGAGGGGGTCTTGAATCTTCCACAGAGTGTTGCCATGTTTCTATAAGGTGAATATGTTTACTATACTGCTCACACAATGTACAATTACAGTTTGAAAAGTTAGGTTAATAGGAATAAGGAATTTGGCACATGATCCAGATTTCTAAGATTTCTTCATGGGAACATGAAGGACCTGGTTCAGAACCCCTCCCATTTCATTTTCAAAATCCCATAAAAGATGCAAACTTATGAAAAGATGCTTCACATTATTAGTTACCAGGGAACAGCAAGTTGAAACCACAATGAGATACTACGATGTACCACCCAAAGAGCTACAGCTCAAAAGGGTGCTAGTGCCAGGTGATGCCAAGGATGTGGAGGAAATGAAAGTCTTAGACATTGTGGATGGGAAGGTCAAGTGGCACAGCCATTTTAGGGAGAAAGTTCTGGAAGTTTCTCATAAACTAAATATGCGCCTAGCATATGTCCCAGCGAGTCCATGCCCCAGCATTTCCCTTAGAGAAATGACAAAAAAGGAGATAAAGATAAGTGAAAATGGAACGAGAGAAAATGTTTATTAATAAATGCATGGTTAAATGCATTGTGTCACATCTACACAAATGAAGTACAACTTGGCAATAGAAAGGCATGGCCCTGATAGACTCTACAGCATAGATGAATCTCAGAGGTGATAGTGTGATGTAAATGTCCGTCCTGTAGAACTCCATTCCTATGAAACTTCAGGAAAGGTGAAACCAACACAGCACAGAGCGGCTCTGTGGTGAGCTGGGGCTGGTATTGTCTGATAGGAGCAGAGGGAACGTTACTGGAAATGTACTAGTCTTGATTGGGGTGGTTTTGTGAGTTTGTGGGTAGTTTTATGTGAATTTTATTGTGTGTAGATTATATCTCAATCAAGCCCAGAGACTGCAGAAGACTTACATGCCTCCAGCCAGGATGCTGGGGTCCCAGTACTGCCACCTCTAAAGCAGGATACGAAATTGCGCCAACTGTCTCCTCTCCCCTTTCTCAGGCTCCCAGGCCAGGCTCCCGGGACAGTGAGTAATTGGCCATGCAGGAGTCTTGCATGAGGAGCCAAAAACAACAGCAGTATCACATCAGATGCCAAGACATCTCCAGCTAAGAGCTGAGCTCAGCGCCCTCTTGTCCCAGCCCCAGCTGCTTGCAGAAGGAAAACAGCAACCCCCACCCTGTCTGGATGGCTGTCCTCGCCCTGTGCTACCCTCGTCCTGTGCTGGTCACTCTGGTCTCCTGCTGCAGAGGGCATCACGGAGGTTCAGGTTGGGCCAGAGTCAAAGTGGCTCATGCAGAGAATAGGTTTTCCCAGGAAGAGCCTCCTGCTCCCACCCTGGGTACCAGGCACAGTGCTGGGTCTTTTCCTTTATTCTACTTTCTTGTCCAGCCTCAGGGGATGACCACTGATTGCCAAATTACAGGTGAGAAAACTGATGCCCTGACATGGCTAGACAAAGCGGCAGGAATTTTGAGTAGCTCAGCTCTCTGTCACCCACCAAAGTTGTCACCCCTCTCCCAGTGTGTCTCAGCTCCCTCTTGTCCCTGACTCCCTGTCCTCCGACTGCTGTCCCGCTTTCCCTGGTGGAAGTACACGTAGACTGGGAGCTATGTCCTTGTAAAGCACGATTGCTCCCTCATGTGCCATCACACCTCCTGAGCCAGGCTTTGAGGAAGAGGGGAGTGGGGGGTGGTCCTGGTCACAGGACACTGCTGGGAGGAAGGTGTCTGCAGGCCTGCTGCACATGCCATGCCCTCTCGGAGCCCTCATGGGGCAGGGTCTAGAAGCGAGCATGCCAGGACACGAGGCTGAGATCTGAAGAGCTGGGCTTTCTATTGACGATTGAAGGGTCCTGAGGGACCATAGCCGACACTTTGCATATACCTGGTCTCTTCAATTCCCGGTCCAAACTGAGTAGCACACCCTTCCTGGCTTTGCCTGACTGGAGCCACACTTCCTAACACTGGACTAGAGCTAGCCCTTGAGGAGACCCTATGTGAAGTGGACCTGTGGCTGGTTTTACCTCAGGCAGTAGACCTCATGGTTAGTGACCTGATGTGGAAATCCACACAGTGCCCCATTCAACTCTCTCCTCTGAAAATGGCCACCATCATAGGGTCTGGGATGGTGATGATCATTCGGGTCACATGTGCCTTTCTGCCTGGAATTACTTTCCACCTGTCAAGTGCCTCTTCCACAACAAGGCAACAAAGCTCAGCCCAGTATTTCCTTCTCAAGACAATCCCCAACATCAACCACAGGCAGCAAGAGCACATGGTGCTGTGCTCTGGCCCCTGACCCTCCTGGACTGTCTGGAATCAAATGTGTGTGGACAGAAACCCAGGATCACTCCTAGGGTTGGACAGCCTGTGGTTGCAGTGTGTTATAATCACAGGGCTCCCAGACAGCAGGGACAGGTGACAGCTCCTTGTCATCTCTCTAG
Source organism: Dinomys branickii (assembly GCA_004027595.1). NCBI lineage: Eukaryota > Metazoa > Chordata > Mammalia > Rodentia > Dinomyidae > Dinomys > Dinomys branickii. Next base: position 8,218 of record PVLD010007989.1, read on the forward strand.
TAACTATTGTCCAGGGTTAAAGTCAACACTTCCTCTGGCCTCTTACCTCTTCCACCGTAGGACAGAGCTTCGCTCCTCTCTGCGCCCTGCATGTCCTCTGTGCACAGTGGCTACCCTTACTGGGAGAAACAGGGGCTTGCCTTGGGGGATTTGTGGCTGCGTTTGTCATTTTTGTGTCTGCTTGCCCTGGCTTGGCTTAGGCTGTCAAGCTCTTGGGAAGTTAAAGAGCAGAGCGTAGTTCTGAAAACACCCCAGCCCCAAATCATTCCTATTTCCATGACACATGGGGACAGGTTGAGGTAAATACTGCTGGTTTATCACAGGAAGGTGCATCTCAGCTCTCGGAGAGCGAGTGTGCATGCACAGGCAGCCAGGTGATTTACTGTGATCTGAGCCAAGCACTGAGCGGAGCAAGTCCATTTATCTACTCAGTTGGAGGAGAGGTCAAGAGACAGAAGTCAGAGATTAAACTAAATATGCAAGCGGAGTGGAGACAGGGCCTTGTGCCTTTGTTAACTCCCAGGATGACTCTGCTCTGAGTCCTTAGGGAATGCACTCATGAATACTCTAGTGGGTAAGACTTGTATGCCATGGGGAGGAGTGGACTCCTGGGAGAGATGGGCCTGGCCCCGGGCAGCAGCGATAGCCAAGGGTATTCATTGCCTCCTGAGTTGTTGAGGGCAAGCAGAGCCTTTGGAGGAGGCTGAAAAGCCAGGAAGAAGAACTCCCAGCAGAAGAGCTGATGCCCAGATGGACCCCTAGTCCATTTCCTCAGCCCCTTCACCCTGGACAGGGAACCATCCTGATGGGCTTGCTCTCTCCTCTCCCTCAGGTTTCTGCCTGAATACCATCGTCTTTCCAATGAGTCCTTCCCAGAGCACCCCAATTAGACTTCCCCAAGGCCGCCTTCTCACTCTACCCCATCCCATTTTATTTTTCTCCATAGTACTTAACAGCACCTGAAATATCTATACTTATTACTTACTTATTCTTGGGTGTGTTTTAAATGAGCTGCAGTATCCCTAGCGTACAGTCCAATGTATGGTACATTGTTGGCACTAATTAAATATCTTTGCATTCAGTGAATGACTAATGACAGCTAATATTTCAGTTTAATATGTGCCTAGATAAGATTGTATACCAGATTTCATTTAATACCTATTAATTCTATGGCACAGATGCTATCTTTGGGCTCAGAGAGGTAAAGTGGCTTGCCCTTGAGCACACAGCTGGAGAACCAGGATTCAAACCCACATGGTGTCAGGGCCTGAGTACTGAGCCACTCTCCTACGACAGGATCTGGCTATGGACTTGTTTGTGGAGGAGCTAACCATGTGGAATTCGGGCTGTCCTAAGAGAAAGGGACTCCTGATCTGAAAAGAAACATACAAAAGGAAAAATGCAGAAAGATCTTTTTCCTGAAGTGAAATAACTTGGATAATTAAATAGCTACAGCAAATTCCACCTGAAGTGACACCATTGTCATTTATTAGGACTCACCATGTGCCAGGCATCCACTAGGAGCTTTGTGTACGTGGCCTTATTTATTCTCTTCAATAACCAGAAGCATCACATTCTCCTATTATAGGGAGCTTTACCGGAAATGCTCTATTCTTTGATTGAGCAGTGGTTATATGGGTTTATGGGTGGATGAAAAGTCAAGGAAAGCACAGCTCAGAGAGGTTAAGTAGTTTACCAAAGATCACAGCTGCCTGTCTCATGCCAAAGCCTCAGTTATCTCCTCTTCAGCCCACAGCCAATCCTCTGTATCCATGGGCTCCACATCCATGGATTCAACTGACCATGCATTAAAAATATCTGGGGGAAAAACTGCATCTGTACCGAACACGTACATTATTTTTATTATTGTCATTATTCTCTAAGAATGCAGTAAACCAACTACTGATGTAGCATTTACATTGAATTAAATATTGTAAGGGACCCAGAGGTGATTAAAGTATACAGGAGCATGCTGAGCAGGTTATATGTAAATAGCACATAATTTTAAAGGGGGGCGCAAGCATCCATGGATTTTGGTATCTGAGGGGAAGTCCTGGAAACAATTCCCTGTAGATATCAAGGGATGACTGTACCTGATTCTGTTGGACATAAAGTATATAAAGCATAAACTCCCAAACTCACTATGCCCTTGGCAAGGGAAAATTGGGATCTGGCTGAGAGCACAGTGCCTGACATAGGTGGCTGCTCAGTAAGGATTTGCTGGCTGGATGAATGAATGAATGAATGAATGAATGGGCAAGTGAATGATCTGAATGAAAGGGCAAATGGTCTCCAGCCAGATACCTTGATCTAAGTCCAGGGCATCATCTTTAGAATGTCAAGGCCACAGACCGTCTGCTTTGGAAGTCCATGTGAGGTTCTGTACATGTTCAGATTTCTGGACCCATTGGCAGGCCCTGAATCAGAAGACCTGTGAGCCAGCAAACTGCACATCTAATCCATTCTCCAGGCAATGTTAGTGTTCACCAGAGTATGAGGGCCATAGCCCTAAGCTCAGCTCAAATGTCCCAGTGGAATGGAGGCCCCTTTCACAGGAGCCCCTAGCGGGCATCTGCCTGCTGCATCAACAGGCCTCCAGCTGGAGGCCATCCAGGCACAGGGAGGGTGATCACCACCAGAGAGAAGATGACTTATTAGGAAAGAAGGAAGGAACCAAGGGGGCCACGTTTGTGTGAGGGAAAGCAGGAGCCACCCATAAATCTTAGGCACAACTGGCAGCCCAGGAGGAGAGACATTATACATCCTGTGCACAGACATTACCAGGCCTATCAGGGGCAGTGAGGAAGTTGAACTCTGTGCCAGGGAGACATTTATAATGGATGAATTAGGCTGCTAGTCCATTATGATTTTGCAACAAGATTCATCAGCTCTGGGCCTGAAAGGCCCTTAGACAACATCTTATGCATTTGGAGTTAGGCTTTCTAAAAGTTTAGAAAAAGAAGCAATGGATTTCTTTGTTCAAATGAAATCTTATGCTTTTTTTTTTTTTTTTTTTTTTTTGCAGTACCAGGGATTGAACTCAGGACCTTTTGCTTGCCAGGCAGGCACTTATTCCACTGAGCTGTATCCCTAGCCCTGAAATCTTATACTTAATCCATGTCTATATGACAAATTAAAATACATATGCTCAAGCCACCTCTTTACCTGGGACATCGCCATGGAACTGTAGGGTTCCAAGGAACCCATGGTAAAAACCATGAATCTAAACTATGCACCAGGAGAAACTGAGGCTCTGACCAGAGAAGAGACTTGCCTCAGAACACACAGCAAGTTAATGCTGCCTGGCCTTCTAGAGACACTGGGTAGATCAGACTTGTCTCCCACCCTGGACGAGGGCCCAGGCAAGTGGTGGAGGCAACAGAAATAACAACCCTAAAAATACAGGGCCTTATATTCAGCCCTTTATTTATATGATCTAGTTTCATCCTCACTAAGCCCTGCAGCAGGCGACCATGACTCTAATTCTTTAGGTGAGGAAACGAGGCATAGAGAGGTTGAATCATGTAGCCAAGATCACACAGCTATGAGAAATGGAAACAGAACTTGAAATAAGGCTTTGGGATTCCAGAATATACCCTACAGCTACTGCTCCAGCTTGCCACCCCAAGTATACAGTGTCAACTAAACCAGAACTCTCCTTCATAGCATCTCCCCAAAGAAGTCAGACTGTCATTTAAAGACACAAATTTGATTGAAACTCTCTCCTGCTCAAACACCTTCAGTGATTCCCCATCACCCCTCAAAATACCCCCAACCTCGCAGCAACGCACTGCCCACTCCTTTCTGGACTCTGGTCAGAACAGCCTCTTCTCTCCAGCCTCCCTGCCTTTGTACATATTCACCAGGGTCCCCAGGCTGTGTTGACAGGCACCCTATACATAATGTCTTTTCTCAGCATACTCTCAATGTTAGCATACTGCTTAAAAGTGCTTACCATGCCTTTATCTTAATATACTGAGTATAATTCCATTTTACTCAAATAATTGAAATGAATAAAAGGCAAGGTAAAGAAACAAGGAAGAATTTTGCGATGTTTTCCCACACCGCAAGGCACAACCCTGCACATTCCCAGGGTGCTCAGTCATCTCTGAGGCTGTGGTCTTGGGATGCCCATGCTTCCATGCCTGGTAACTTTCATTCTGCCTTTAGATCCAGGCTACAATTTCACTTCCTCCCAGAAACCTTCACTGCCCAGGGCTCCCCAAGCCACAACTGGCCTCACTCATCATTATTTAATGGAATATTTTAAATCAGTTGCCATGTCTGTCTCCTGGGCAGGCTGTGTTGCCCTCTGTAAGGACAAGGCTGGGGTCTGTGTCGTATGTGACCCCCATCCCCCTCACTCAGGAGTTAATATCATTAGTTGACTGACTAAATGACAACATAGAGCTTGGCACCTGGGGGGTAGTAAAAGTCCTGCAAGTGGTTTTCACCATTTGAACACATATGAGAATCACCCCAGGGTTCCCTTTGATGCAAACTGGTGCATACCACCCCAGAGTTTCTGCTTTGGTAGGTATTATGGGCTGAGTTGTGCACCCCCCCCAAATCCATATGTTAAAATCCTCACCCCAGCACAGATGCACCTCCACTTACAACAGGGTTGTGTCCAGTGCACCCATCAGAAGGTGAAACTATCCCAAGTGGAAAATGATTAACTCTGCCCGACTGGCTGACCCTCCCTGCCTGACACAGTGCACTGGAGAGAGTCATAGTTTCTCCTGAGATCCAGGGGCTCAGTGCTGCCGCCCAACAGGGCGAGAGTATTTCACCACATATTGCTCACTCAGCAAGAGATCAAAACTCAAAGATGGAGGCGCAGTTTCTGCTGAATGCCTGTTATTTTCATTCTCACACCATCATAAAGTCAAAACATTTAAACTGAATAATCATTAAGTCAGGGAACTTCTGACCTCAAACTGTGGCAGTGCTTGGAGACAGAGCCTTTGCAGAGGCTACATGGGTAAAACAAAGTCCTTGAGGTGACCCTAACCCAGTAGGACTGATGTCCTTATAAGAAGAAGAGATTAGGACACAGACAGAAAGACCCACTCGTGGGGCTGATAGGGCATAGCAGGGAGGTGGTCGCCTTCGGTCCAGGTGGAAACCAGCCTTGTCCACACCTAGATCTCAGAGGTCCAGCCCCCAGAGCCCAGAGAAAATAAATGTCTTCTGTCCAAGCCACCCAGCCTGCAGCACTTGCTTATGGCAGCCCCGCAGATTAATATGGTAGGTCTGACACAGGGGCCGGAAGGTCCCTTTTCTGACAAGCATGAGGGATTGACACTGCCACACAAGGCCACCATCGGAACTACTGCCTTGGCTTCTGGACGGTGACAAAGCTGTGGCCGAATCGTGGGAGACAACTGGAGGGCAGAGGAAACAGTGGCCAGGATCTCTGCCTGGGCTTCCCCAGCCCTTGGAATGAGCTCTTCCCAAGCGGGGAGCCCAGAACAGACTGGCATTTTCTGTATCACTCTCCGTCCTACCTTGGCTGGGGATAGTAGGAAGGAGTGGCCAGGCCAGAGACACTCCTCAGACCCTGCAGGTGTTCGGGCTGGGAACTCTGGGGCTGCTACAAGTTGGGAAATTCAGCCCAACTCTTTCCAGCTGAGCTCAGTTCTATAGGCAGATGGAAGTTAGGGGAAGCCAGCAGGCTGGTGAGGCCCTAGCTGACTGTGGGTGCCCTAGGTTGCAGGTCACCTGGGATGGGAACCAGGCTCCACACACCTCCTTTGAGGGAGAATTCAGAGTAAAATCATTCCTTGGGCCATGAACTTTTTCTGGTCCTCAATTTCTTCATCCACTCAACGGACATAACATCTACCTGAAAGAATGCTGTTCAAGATTTAATAGTAACAATCATGAGTAACTGGTTTTTGTTGTTTATCAAGTGAGGCTCGGTGTCATTTTGGTCTTATAAGAACCATGAGATCATCATAAGCCCCTTTAATGGGTGTGGAAACTGAGGCTCAGTGGGCTTAATTAAAGTACCCAGGGTTTCAGGACCAGGGAATGAGCGGCTCAGATTGAAATCAGTCTGTAGAGTGCATCCTCACTGCTCTTCCGCCCCCAGGGGCCAACTTAGGATGAGCCTGGCTTGGGGAGCTCTTGTGAGCTGTGTGTCCACTTGGCTTAGCTCAAGTTCCTACAGCCCAGGTAACCCCTCTGGCAGTCTAGAAGAAAGTGAAAAGCGAATCACCATGTGCCAGGCACTCTCCTGTGCCAGGCTCGTTCCTCCCATCCCCAGGTCAGAGCCTCCAGGCTGGAGACCAGCTTTACCCCAAAGGGGCATTTATTGACTTCTAAGCCTGAAAAGCTGAAGGGTTGCCCAATGCCTGCAGTACTGCCTGACATCCACTTCACGGCCATAGAAATGGAACTCAGGCAGGTCAATTTGAGGGGCTGAGAGCTCACCCGGCATCTCCCAGTTATGAGAAACTACAGCCCTGGAAAAACTATTTCTCCCGACACTTGCAGTCAACACATACAGGATTTTCTTGGTTGGCTAAAAGATCAGTCAAGGAAAAGGCCTTCATCCAACTCTCCATTACAGGCACGTTCTGCCCTAGTGGGAGAGACAGATCGATAGAACCAAACTCAACACCATTTTCTTTCTGTGAACTTCCTTGGCCTTTGAGATGCAGCGCAATCCTCTCCCATCTAGGAAACACTTTCTCCAGTGCAGCCTGTGCCGACCTCACCCTTGTCCTGGTTTGTTTCTTCATAGCACTCATCTGTCTTCCACACTAGATTACATAAGCCAGGACCGCTTTGGTTTGGGGCGGCAGAAGTGCAACTCAAGCTAACTTGAGCCCCTCTGAGCATTTATTGGCTCCCAAAGTTCAAAAGCCCAAGGGAAGAGCTGGCCTCAGGGCTCACTGTATCATCTCTGCTGGCCCTGGTCTCTGAGGTGGTCCCCAGAGGGACAACGTGGTCAGTAGTGCTTCGATCCCTGCCTACCACCTCAATAGCTAGCAGGACGCCCTGAACCAGCCACCCAGGTGACACCTTGCAGGACCAAGCGTGGGCCACCTGAGCAGAGGAAGGTATTCATGGGAGAACGGAAGTCTGCTATCAGAGGAGGAGAGCAGAGGTGGACAGGCAGAACCCAAAAAGTGTATTCTTCAGGGCCTTGGGCTTCTCAGCTCTCCTTATCTCCACTGTATGACCTTGGCCAAGTCACTTCCCTTCCTGAATCTCCATTCCCTTGTTTACAAAGTTGAGATGACACTGCAGCTTTGAGGAATATTTGAGTGTAGTCACTAAATTAAGGTGCATATGTGGCCCAGCATGGTGCCTGCGTGGCCCAGCGTGGTGCCTGCTCAAGGGAAGAACCAAGCGTCTGCTACCCTTGTGCATCTGTGCACCCTGGAGCCCAGTAGGGATGGTCCCCTGGTTCAGAACGATGTGCTCCTTAAATACTTGACAGATTTAATTAAACGCTTCCCTCCTGGTGGGCATCTCTCTTTTCCTCTGCATTTTCTAGTACGCTTTCCTGAGGGCTCTGCGGCTCCGCATAGAAAGCCCGAGAGACAGGTGGCAGCAGGAAGAACTCATTCCACCAGCGTTTGCTGGAGCCCTGCAGGAGCCTGCAGTGTCCTGGGCGATGGTGAGAACAAGGTCCTGCCCACATGGGGTCCTGCACACTCGCAGCTGTGCACCATTCAGGTTAGCCTGTGTTGGCAGTGACTCCTCTGTGCTCCTGGAAAGGAGCTAATGTCCTCTCCCTCGCTCTTTCCAGCTTTAGAAGGATGAGGAAACTGAGGCTCAGGTGTTCTAGATCCCTTCAGGGATGTTGATCACTCACTTAGTCAGAGGCAGAGGAGAGGCGTTGCTTCTCGTCATTCCTTTCCTGATACAAGGCCTGAGTCTGGCCCTGCACAGCACTGCAGGGAGGTTAATTACAATGACAGCTTCTATAAAAATCAAATGGGCTATCTTCCAGGAAGCTAGAGGAGAGGGCGAAAAAAGACATCTGTATGCAAAGTGAGCCCAGGGTCTGGGACGAGCGTGTTGAGTCCATACATGGAAATTCATATTCGCCAGGACCAGACGCTGGGCAGGCAGCAAGGAGCCCCCAGCAGGGCCCTGAATATCAGGAGGAAGCCAGCGATTCAGACCGGTGGGCAAGATGAGAGCCTCCTGGCAGTATGGACAACCAGGCCCAAGCCTGTCCCCCAGGGAAGGCGCACCCTCCCTCATCCAGGCCCAGCAGCACCGGCCGGCCTGGTCAGCAGTAAGGCCTGGATGAGGTCATGCCACTCTCCTAGCTCCAGTCCATGAGGTTTATGAAGGCTGATGAGCTGATCTACTGAGGCCCACGGCAGAGATGAACAGTCGGCAATGACTTTGCAGCCCAACAGAGCACCCATGGCTATGAGACTGGGGGCTGTTTTCTTCTTCTCTAAGCCTCAGTGTTTTCATCTGCAAAGTAGGGGTGCTCATGCCTGTCTTACAGAGTACCAAATGAGGCACAATCAGCTGCTCAGCAAACCTCACAATGCACAGAGTCAGGGGTTCACATGCTCAGCTGCATGTGAAGAAGCTCAGAATGGCGAGTCTCCTACCCAAAGTCACTCAGTGACCAATGGATTTAGAATCCCAGCCTGAGTCCACAGCAGGGCTCTTCCCAGCTCACCGAGCACACAGTAGGTCCTCACTGTGCACCAGACACTTTCTCTGTTCCCTTCTGCTCTGGAAGTTTACAGTGTAATCCACATATGTCCTGCTGGAAAATGAGTTCTGCAGGTTTTGGCTGTGTTTGCTTCCTGGTATGTCATGCAAGACTCGGGAATCCAAATACACTTGTGAAATCCAAATATATGCATTTATTAATGGCCCGCAATTAGGCAGAGCCTATTAGCCAAACAAACAGACAATACCAGACCTTTATCTGAGCACAGAGGAAACAAAAGGCCCTTTCTTGCTGCCAGAAGCTGGGCGGCTGCTCTGCTCTCTGGAAGAAGACGAGGGTTCTTGGTGCACAGTTGCAGCTTCTATATCTGTTCAGACGGGGGTCGGATAGAGTGTCCGAGGCACCCCCAGGCCCGTGCTCTTGCTCAGCTGCACACGCACTGTGTTGGCTTACCTTGCTCGGGAGTGAGGGCTTTGGAGGACCAGCTGGCAAGGCCCGGAGAGAGAAGGTCCAGGAGACAAAGAGGAGAGAGGCGGAGGCACCTGCTCCCCTTCACAGTGTGATCAGCTCCAAAGAGCAGAGCCCTCACCTCCTGTGACTAAGGGACTAACAGGCATTAAGTCCTAGGAGAAAAACAGGGACGGAGCTGACCTGGCTCCACCTTTTAAGGAACATAAAGTGGCGCGCTGCCTCCATTTCCCCAGAATGATCACGCAGAAATATCAGACTTGAGTAAGTTTATAGTTTCCCAGCCATACAACTGCTGTCTTCTACCTGGCAGTTTCTGGCAAACACTGCAAGCCTGGCTACCTTTGGAGGGGCCATCCTGGGTCAGGATGGACTGGAAATAATAGCATCCGCTTCTCTAGAATACAAAGCTTAACTGGTCAGTGTCCAGCTTAGCCCTCAGAGGTTCCTTGACATCCCCCGCAGACCTGGGATCTCTGCCTCTTCGATCTTGATTGTACCCTCACTCTCCAAATGTGCTGCTCTGTGCCTTCCCTGGGTCAGGAACCGGCAGCTGACCTCTCCCCGTTACACTGACCTCCAACTCCTGCGGGCAACTTGGGCCTTTCCTTCCAGCTCTGTGTGTAACTCACTTCAGCCCTACCCTCAAAATGTGTCTAGAATCCAACCATTTCTCACCACCTTTTCCCATCCCCATGCTGGCTGAAGCCTCTGGCTTTCTGGGGGGCCGATAAACTAAGTGTTCTGATTGGTCTTTCTGGAGCTGGAGAGATCCCTGTGATGATCTTGTTCCTGCTATAACAAATTGCCATGAATTTGTTGCCCAAACAATACAAATTTATTCTGTTACAGTTCTGGAGGCCAGCAGCCCCAAATCAGCTTTGCTGAACTACAGCCAAGGTGACCCTGCGGTCAGCTCCTCCCAGAGCTCCAGAGATGCCAGCCCAGGCCTTTCTGAGCTCCTTGAGACTGCCTGCCCTGCTTGCCTCACATCGTTTCAACTTTTGTTGTTGCCTCTTTTGTGACAGTGCCTTGTTTTTTTGCTTCCATCTTGGGAAGACACCAGCAGCACCAGCCATGGGATCCCTGGATATTCAGGACATTCTCCCCATCTCAAGGACTTTAATTTAATCCCGGCTGCAAAGTTCTTTGAGCCAGAAAAGGTCACATGGTGACAGGGTCTGGAGATTAGATGCAGACCTTTTGGGACCCATGACTCAGCTTTCTGCAGGATTCTTTCCAAAGGTAAGTCAGAGCGCGTCTCTCCTGTGCTCATCCACCCCCAACCCTAGAAGCTCCCTCTCTCACAGTAAGAGCCACATCCTTCCAGCAGCCTGCAAAGCCCTCCACCGTCTGAATCCCACAGCTCTCAGACGTCAGATCCTACCTTCTGCTGACTGCCTTGCTGTGTCTCGGACATGCCTAACACACCCCTCCCTCCCTGTGGGCCTTTGCACTGTCTCCCCTGCCCAGAGTGCTGTCCTCAGCTGCCTTCCTGGCTCAGCCCTTCACATCACCACAGCCCGCTCTCAAGTGATACCTAAGAGCACTTCCTGGATCTCCCAGTATGAACTAGAAACAAAACAACTCCAGCACACACCTTCGTCCCTTTCTGTCCCCTTACTTGGCTTCATTTTTATTCTGAATCTTCATCACCATCTGATGAGATTCACGTGCTGGTTTATTGCTTTGCTATCTGCTTCTCTGCTAGGATGCCAACTTTCCAACAGCAGGAATCTTTTTTCCAGTTTTTATTTTGTCTTAGCATATGTATGCATTACGTAATGATTACTTTCCTTGTGGGGAGTTGGTATATATATATATATATATATATATATATATATATATAATACATTTTAATTCTTTCCAAGAGTAAGAATTTTTTGCCTGTTGCTGTCTTAAGCTGAGCCCAGGGCCTGGCACATAGTAGGCATATCAGTAAGTTCTTGTGAGACAGAGGTATCTTCCTCCTTTCCCTTGAGCACTTTCTGAAGCTGAACTGAATCATTGTACACAGTGTTCATTCTAAAATCTGCCCCCAAAACATTAGGGCATCCCATTCCCCATACAAAAATACAATAAACAGAAGGATTTAAAACATAACCCCTCCCTGCTACTCTGCTGTAGGCTCCTGGCTGGGCTTGGCCTCCACTCACTGTGTGTAACGTTCACTCCCCAGCTCCTCCAACAGACTGTGCACAACTGTCAGCTACTGAGAGTCCTCCACACCAGGACCGTTCCGCACTCTGTGCAAACACTCATGTTTAGTCCTCAGCACAGCTCTGGGGTGGTAGGTGGTACCATTTTATGGTGTGGGGGCATAGAGGGTGCTAGGGGACCATCCACAATGTCATGTTTTCCCCAGCACTGGCCCAGCCTGGCTCACCCCTGAATCTTCACTAAAAGGCCCCAGAATGTGCAGAGGGTGAGGGTTTAGAGCTTCCGAATAGCTATGAAGGAGGACACTGAGGTCCCCTGGAATTTCCATGTCAGCACTCAGCGTCCCCTAAGGAGGTAACTCACTAGAAAGCACGTGGGCCATGCACTGGAAGGTATCCCATCCCAGCCCACCCAGCCCTCAAGACCGTATCTCCACAACCACAGCAGGGCTTCTGGAGGGGGAGGTGAGAGCAGATGAAAAGGGGCATTATTCTGTGGCCAGGTGCCCGAGTGAGGACGAGAGAGGCTGCAGCAGCCGTGGGAAGGGCCCTCCTTCCCTGATGTGGGCCATGCCCTCTGCTCTGGACACTGACTCTCTGAAGGGTCTGAAGGACTAATCAGTTCCCACCCAAGCTCCGCACGTAGGCCCTGTTTTCAGATGGGTGCGGTCACCCATAGGCAGTTCAACAAGAGTATGATGGGTGAAAGAATGGATGAGTGATATGCACCAGAGACGAGCATCATGTCACAGACCTGTGTAGCACATGTTCCCAGTAGACTCCTGTCATGACTATGACTGTCCCAAATGCGACCTCGTCGCTTAGACGCTCTCCAATGCAAAGGCTCCACCTCAGTTAGAAGCATCTCCTTGTTCACGAGCCATAAACATAACACCTCCTACTTTTCACACCACAGCCTTCCAGGTAGGTGCTGTGCCGCTGAGCTATCTCCTCGGCCCGCCACAACCTTCCAAACCCCAGACCAAGCTCTAACTAACGTGTTCTCAGTCATGTTAGCTGCCTTCTATGATATGTGTTGTTATTCCCATAGACAAAGAAGCAAAGGTAAGAGAGATGAATTCACTTGCCTGAGGACACACAGACTGTAAGGAACAAACTGAGGACAGAAGCCCAGATTCTTCTGGCTCCACGTCTTGCAGTGTAACCACCCCACTTAAGACCCAAACCAGAGTCTGTGAACTAGCTGTACACACGCATGCGTGCACACACATCAGAACGCCAGGAATGGAAGCACCACGATCATAAGGGCTTTGCGGGTTCTGTTGTTGGGACAAGCAGAAGCTTGTTATTGACTAAAGTGTTTGCCCTTCAGGTGTTGAAGCTCAAACCCTCAATCTGGCTCTCTTTGGAGATGAGACCTTCATGAAAGCTTATAGAGTTCAATGAGGTTGTAAGGGTGGGGTCCTGATCCAGAGACATCAGAGAGACCTGACTCTGAGGTCTAGCTCAGTGAGGTGGTTGTCCCCAAGCCAGTAAGTGAGGCATTACCAGCAACCAGCCCTGCCTGGCCTTGATCAGAGGCTTCCAGCCCCTAAATTGGGAAAAAATAGATACCTGTCATTTAAGCCACCAAGGTGATGATAATTTGTCGTGACAACCAGAGCTGACTAATATAGTATCAATTTCATTTTGCTGTAGAGTACAAGTCTTGTTTGGTGGACAGTATGGAAAGAGAGGATTTCTAATGTCTCAGCCTCCCTACAGTATCCTGCCTGTTTCTGCTCAGCCCCAGGGTCCCACACTCAGCTGGGCTCAAGCCTCAGCACTGAGCCAGGCTCAAGTCAGGGCCAAGCCACATGCATGGAGGCAGGTCAAGAGAAACAAACAGCCCATCCCATGGCCCCCAGACCCCACGCTGTCCCTGGGAAGGAGCTCCCGGTATGTGCGAGGCAGCTTACTTGCCTGCTGGGCCTGGGAACCCTCCCTACCTTGCAGCTGCTGGCGGCTCCTGTACTGCAGCTCACCCCTCAAGGACAGGGCTTCACAGCTCCCACGTGGCATCTGGGGACAGGTTCTCTGGGGACCTGCTTTCTGCATGGTGGCCCTGGTCAGTGCCCTCCAGCTCGGGCAGCAGTCCTGGGCCTAGAAGCTGCAGGGTGCTGTGAAGATTCGGAGAATGTCACCAGGCCCCCACGCCCACCCGATGTGCATCCTGTGAGTGAGGAAATCCAAGAGGGTAACCAGAGTGGCTGCCAAGGCCCAGGGGAGAGACCTACTCCACAGCCAGCTGGCCCTGGAGTCCAGCTGCTACACTCAGCATCAAGCCACAAAGCATAGGTGGGTGGTGGCTGCGGGGTTACCGAGGTGCGGCAGGACAGTGGCCTCTCCGACTGTGGGGGAGGTGGGGACAGGGGTGTGGAGAGAGGAGTTCTGCCTCAGTGCAGGAAAGCCGTGCACAGACCAGACGAGGACAGTTTGCGAGGCTGTACCCCACTATCCCCCTCTGTAAAAAAATGGGGAGAGGAAGCCCTTCACACTTGCCTCAGCCCAGACCTGGCCTTGGAAAGAACACCCCAAATGTGGATATAGTACAACTGTGGCAGCAGGGGAGAGACTGTCCGGGTTGCGGAACAGCGGAAAGATAAATACTTGCTTTTGGTGGGGAGTTACCAGGTATCAAACTCAGGACCTCGCGCTTGCCAGGAAGGCGCTGTGCTGCTGAGCTATATGCCTGGCCCTGACAAATACTGAGGGGGCACTGCTACGGTGTGCCCTCCAAGGGTGCATGTGCTGGAAGGGAGTCACTGGGACAGTGGAATTGAGGTGGGGGACCCTTTAAGGGGCGGAGCCTCGTGGGCGGTGCTTTGATCATTAGGGGACCTTCTCTTTCTGCTTCCTGGCTGAAACGGGATGAGCAATTGTTTTCTGCCCATGTCCTTCTGCCGTGGAGCAAACCAATCATGGACTAACTACTTGAAAAAACCATGAGCCGAAATAAACCTCTCCCCTTTACATTGTGCAGTAGGAAGATGACTGAAACAGGCCGTCTCATGGTTGGGGCCACGTAGACTTGTAGACTTTAAAGGACGGAGCGAGAATGAGAACTCAGTGCTCCTGACCCTCCAGCCTCTTGCTTGAGCTCGGCCCTCCTTCCCTCCCAGCTCAGGACAAGGAAGAGAAAACTATGCGCTGCTGTTTTCTCCCCTCCGGGATAGGCATTGAAAGGGGCACAACTGGCTGTTTCACACTTCCGGAGAGGAAGGAGAGGGACAAGCAGGCGCAGATCAAGGTGAAGGAGCCTGGCTATGCCTTGAAACCGTCCTCTCACGACCAAGAACTTCCAGGAAGCCAACCCTCACGAAATTCATCATCTTGTAGGATCGGAAGGGACCCCAGGAGAAGATTAAATGACCCGAGCCCTTTTTAGAGGATAGAAAAATGCCAGCTCTGTGTGGCTATGTGCAGCAAGCACTTTTTAAGCAGCTTCATGGTTTGAAGCTGACAGCCTGGGCTTTTGTCACCTGCTTCGATGCAGGCAATACGGTCCCTCCTCCTAAGGTTGCCATGCCTACCCAAGTTCCCCTATTAGCCCCCTAGATCAAACTCTAGCAACAAGCCCAGTACCCAATCAACCAATTGTCAACCCTCAAAGATAAGACCCCTGTCTATTCCCCATCCTACAGCAGTGGGATGACCGAGTCGAAGGAGGACTGTAGGGACAGTGAGAAGGGGAGTTGGGCAGAGACGTCGAGCATGGCTAACATGGCATGGCTGGGGGCTACAAAAATGACCACCTGGTTACTAGAAATGACCCTTTGTGAATCCTCTGCAGGTATAGGACAGTTAGTTATTCTTAAGAGACCCACTTTCATAGGTCACTGGAAACCCCCTCAAGCTCCGTAAACCTTAGTACACCCTAACAACAAGCTCACCCCAGCAACAAAGGCTAAGACCTTGATTGGCATAGAGCCCCTATAAAAATGGGCAGAGCAACGACACCACCCTGAGGAGCTCAGTTTCCAGCTGCCCCTGCCGGGCAAAGCTGTTGCCCACAGCTGTGTCCCCACCTTCACAATATTGTAAGAAAACCTCTGCTTCATTTTCATTTTCATTCTTCGTTCTGCATCAGAGGACCTGTGGGTCTTCGGCTTTGAGTCAGCATGGCTGCACCCCTGCATTCCTAGCCAGGGTGAGTGCAAGAACCCGAGCACAGGAAGGTCTCGCCTCAGGAAATCCCTAGGTCTGCAGAACCCTGCCGTGATGCTAGAATCTCAAGGCTTTGTGTTTCCAGCATCTCATCCAGTCCTTCTCATAGGCAGGAGCCTCAGACATAAGCATTTGGTCCATTTTATAGATGAGGAGACTGAGGCTGAGAACCTAGAAAAGTATCCAAGACAGAAGTCATGTCTAAATAGGGCTGGATCAGAGAGACTAGCCCAGCAGTACTCAGCTCATAAAAGTAGGGCTCTGTCTGTGCTCCTGGTCACTTTGTTCAGAATTTAGTATCACTGGATGAGAAAGGGCTGGCTCTGCCTGGGAAAAAAATCCCAGCTCCACAGCTCCCAAGCTCTGCCCTCAGTGCAAGGTTTTACCTGCAAAATAAAAGTAAGCAGAGATTTCACCGGGTAGCCACAGCGTGGTTAATACCCTTGAAATGTGGTGGTTGGTATGTAGGAAATCATCTGTGAAGGTCAATTGCTATTGTGGTTATCAAGTTTACAGTTTGAAAAGAAAAATAATTAAGCAATCAAAAGAAAAATATATACAACCTAACAGTAAGGCAATCCGTGGCCCAGAAACAATAGGCGGGACAAAGGAAAGGTGAACTGAATAACAGTTTTGAACAAACAACAATTATAACAGAGATCAAATTGCTGTTGGCTCTTTCCAAGTCCCTCTGTGCTTTTTAAAATTAATTTGTTTATTCATTTATTTTTAATTGACAGATAAACATTGCATTTTGATATATGTATACATTGTTCTCCAAGTCTCTTACAGCACAGATCATTGAAAATGGTACAGTAATCAAGACAGTGCAATATGGGCCAAAGGGGAGTCTCACACATCAATGGAACAGAATAGAGGTCAGAAGTAGATTCATAGGTATTTGGCCACTTGATTCTTTACAAAATTCCATGGAGAAAGAAGTCTTTTCACAAATGGTATTGGGACAATTAGACATACAAAACGCAAAAAAATGAAGCACAACCTCTATCTCATATAATGTAAAAAACAGTATCTGAAGCTGTAGCTCTATATGTATAAAACTTAAAACTATAAAGCTAGGAAAACATGCAGAAGAACAATCTTTATGACTTTGGGTTAGGTAAAGATTTCCTAGAACACAAAAAAACACAAATTATAGAAAAAAATAGTAAATTGGACTTTATTGAATTTCAACCATTTGATTTTGAAATAAAACACTAAAGAGAATGAAAATGCCAGTCACAAAACAGAAAAGATCAGTCACAGATTAATATTTTCAAAGCAAAGATTAAAAAAACTTGTATCCCAAATATGTAAAGTACCCTGACAATTCACTAATAAAAGAATAAAAATCCAATTTTAATGAGTCAGAGTTATACGTATATTTCATTCTGAGTTGTGACTAAGGATGTGAAAAAATGCTCAATACCATTACTTACTAGTTAAATGTTCACTAAATCCACAACAAGATAATAATACATATATATTACAATGGTAATAAAATTCTTTAGGGCCAAGCATGATGGTGCACACTAATACACCCAGCTACTTGAGATGCTGAGTCAGGAGAATCACTTGAGCCCTGACTTTTGGGACCAGCCTAGACAATATAGTGAGACCCTATCTCAAAAAACAATTTTTTTTTTGTTTTATTCAAATGCTTACAATCCTAAGTATTGGTGAGAGCATTGAGCACCTAGAACACTCATTGCATTGGCACAGTTGCTTCAGAAAACAGTCAGTGTCTTACAGAATTACACATACACTTACCATGTGACACAGTGATTTCACTCCTAGGTACTTACCCAGTAGAAATGACTGCATGTCCACACAAAGACCCAGAGGCAAACATCACATTTATTCAGAATAACTCAAAACTGAAAGCAACCCAAATGTCTGCAACTTGAGATACAGCCACACAACAAGATGCTTCTCAGCCATACTAGGAGTGATTTATTAACAATATAGCACCTTGGATGAATCGCTAAGGCATTATGGAAGTCAAAGAAGCCAGGTAGAAAAGTTTACATTCAATGATTCCATTTAATGGCTGTCCCGAAAATCCACGGTGTAGTGAGTAATCAGATCAGCCATTGCTAAGGGCTGGGGCTGGGGTTGTGCATGGACTTCTGAGGAATGTGAAGGACCTGTTGGTTCTAATGGAAATTATATCTATTGCAGTGACAGTTACACAACTATATATGTTTGTTAAAACTCATAAAATGACACAATTAAAAAGTGTACATTTTGTTTTAGGTACATTGTGCTCCAGTGAATCTGATCTTTAAAAAAGAAACAATGAAAACGAATGAGATTTGAGAAACAAGTGATAACAAAAACATTATTGAATGTCAGCTGTGTTCCCTCAGCAAGATGGACACAGATCTTTCTGCCACAGAGCTTATGTCCCTCTATAGGGTGTGTGTGTGTGTGTGTGTGTGTGTGCGCGCGCGCGTGTGCACATTATCTCAGTATGTTTACCATTTTCATGGGCTGAATGCCCTCTACTTTGTCTGCTTTCTATAAATAGTTGCTTTAAAATTTTGTCTGGAGTTTATAGTTGCTGTCTGTTGGAGGATTAGTTTAATACAAGCTACTCCAGCAAGACCAGAGCCAGGACCGGAGTGGCTACATGAAAGTTGATGCTGAGAAAACAATATTGCCTTTGGAACTATGGTGAATCCCCCCAGTATAAGCATACAGTTAGGTGCCACATAAAAACCTTCCTATCAACTGCAGACGGCATACATAATGCCATGGCAGTACCATTGGAAGTGAAAAATCCCTATCGCCTAGTGACTCCATAGCCATCAGAGCATAATGCATTCCTTCTGTGTTTATGTGGCACAAATGTGAACAAATCACCACATTGCCAGGTTTTGAAAGTAAAGTTCATGTAATTACGTACTGTACATAATACTTGATCATGATAATAAACAACTATGGTACTTGTCTATGCACTTGTAATGCTATACTTATGGTTATTTTAGAGAGTACTCTTTCAACTTATAAGAACAAGTTTGCTGTAAAACAGCATGCCGTGTTATGCCAGCAGCAGCCTCACACATCTCATGTTTACTGCTTTTCCTGATTACATCAAGAGGCCTCACCGAGTACTTGGCCTAACCTGTCTAGGTTTGTACAAGTATATTGTGTGATGCTCCTGTAATGATGATAAAATCTCCAATGAATTTCTCAGATCTCCATCCATCATTAAGCAACAGAGAGTGTATGTATTTGTATATATATGTGTATATATATATAATATATATATGCGTATATACATAAATATGTGTATATATATATTTCCAGAATAATTTTATTATTCAGATATTCATAACATGTTTGCAAACCTGATTATACACAGTGTTGTCAGGAGATGGAAAATAATGAATGTGTCCCACTTTTTAATGAAAACATTTGTTTATGTACTTATTCTCTCATTCAACAAACATGAGCTGGGACATGGCCAATGCAAAACTGAAACCCAGGACTCCTTGTTCAAACTACATGGGGAAAAAGGACTGCAGAGGTCCATAGGAAATATCTTTTTCTTCCATATTCTATCTCTGGACTTCTTATGGCATTTTAAATTTGCTGTTTGATGTTGTTCCAAGTAAAGAAACATTAGATTTTTCATTATTAGCATGAATTTACTGCTCATCTTTATATTGTGCCATTCTGGTTTTAAACACAAATGCCAGGCCACTTAGTACAAAAGCAAAATCACCCAAATTATACAATTTGTTTTAAGTGATTCATCCCAGGAAGGAGCTTCAAGTGGCCACAAGAAACTCAGAAAGGCTGGGAGGAAGAACAGAGAAATACACATATACACTAAGCAAAGAGCCAGCTGCTGCAGTATTTCTGGGTACAGGGACACTGGCAGGAAGAGCACAAAGGTTCATGGGTGCACGGTTGGCCCCGAGACACAGGACACTCATATTCACTTGGGTCTCAGGGAGCCGGGTTCCTCTTCCTGCCAGTAACTGGACTGACACAACCTGCCCTGGCTAGGAGAAGGCTGGGGAAGTTGAATATCCCCACCCACAGAGCCTGCTGCCCCAGCCCCTGGAGGGTCTTCAAGCCTGCAGCTAACATGCTCCAGTACCCGCAGCGAGGATGTGCGGAAGTTACCGCCTTATGGAGACACAGCCCCTGGCTGCTACTGTCCTGCCGAGCCCTGGGTAGTGACTGTGCCCCACTGCTGGGTATAACTGAGTGTGTGTGCCTGCTGGGGTGGAGGGCAGCAGTCGTCATGGGGCAGGAAGTTGGAGGGCAGGTTAGGAGAGTGAGTATCTGAGAACCCACCCTGGGGAGGCCAGGAAAGCAGGACTGTTTGTGAACTGAGGCTACAAGTCCCCAGAATATGCTCCAAGTCCCCTTGTTCCGTCAGACTTCACTCACAAAATGCAAATTTAGAGATAAAATTATTAAGAATTTCAAGACAAAGATGGTAATATTGCTTACAGTGACCAAGCCCAAGGCTCTTCTTTCTGAGCACAGGACTTTGATGCTGCGGGTCGCATGCCCACAAAACCACCCTAGGTGAAGCCCGCCTGGGGATAGAATCAGACATAGTTCATGCTCTCTATTTATTTACATATTCAGGCAGCAAACATGCTTTAGATGCTGTGATAGATACCTGGGACAGAAGGGAGACCACTGGAGAAGGTGTCCCTGCCGTCACAAGAACCACAGGGGCCTCAGGGTCAGGGGCTGCAGCCCAGCCCTAGGAGTTTAGAGGGCTTCAGGGAAAAGAGGCCTG
Source organism: Dinomys branickii (assembly GCA_004027595.1). NCBI lineage: Eukaryota > Metazoa > Chordata > Mammalia > Rodentia > Dinomyidae > Dinomys > Dinomys branickii. The sequence continues at coordinate 28,439 of PVLD010007989.1, forward strand.
AGGCTGAGACCCAGATGATGAGCCAGGTGATAGACGGCAGAAGAGCATATCAGGCATGAATTTGTTGTGCCAAAGCCCAAGGCTGGCACCAGTCTGGTGTGCTGTAGGCACTGGGAGATCACATACCCGCTCAGAGTGATAGGCACGGTGCCAGCCTACAGAGGAGTCCAAACTGGTTTCTTACTGTGATCTCATTCTCCTATTTATTGCTGTAACATGAAACACAGTTGCCTGATGATCCAGCCTGGGAACACTGTGTCTGTAGGTCTGTGGTGGGCAGTTATGCTTGAAGGTACAAGTAGTGCCTGGTTCTCTAGGTTCATTTATAACACGGGTTCTGGCTTAAAGAGAACAGCTGGCTTCTCCACAAGTGGTTTCTCCAGCCAGGTTTGGTTGGGAGTCCTCCTGGGCCCCAGATACCAAAGATAGGGCCATGGATCCCGCCCCTACCCCCCTGCCCCACCGCTTCTTACTCTTCACTGCCCACATCGGCAGGGCAATAGCCTACCCTTTCTCCCTTGGCACTGCCCAAAGCACTCACACTACAGCCTGAGGCCCACTGCCATGCCCTAGCCTCATCACCTCAGCCCATCTTGGGCGTCTCACAGATAGGAACCACGTGGGCACAGCAAAGACAGGAAAGTCTGTAGCCATAATTATAGCTTTAAAAACACTGTGCTTTTAAAGGCAAGTAGCATGTCCAGGATGCCTGGCCCCTCTGGTAACTCACTGTGCTGTTTTCCTTTTTGGCCAGTTGGCTCTGACCTAGTCTTAGAAAATGGATTAGGTTTCTGCGTTTTGTGTAGGCTGTAGAACAATGGGAACAGAATAAAACAAGTCCATGTAAATTATAAAGAAATGAGAAAAAATCTTTAGGTTTAGGTCTCTTGTTCCTCACAGGCAGAAAGCAAGCGTTGGTCCAGAAACTCCTTGTCTAACTCCAGAACTCCGATTGGACTGGCTTGGGTCACATGCCTATCGTTTAGCCAATCACTGCAGCCAATGGGAGTCAGCGTATTGCTTGGTAATTAAGATCCAAAGGCAAGTTCCCTTCCAAGTGAGCAAGCAGGTGGAATGTTGGTGATCTCTGATTCCTAAAAAGAAAAGAAGGGTTAGTTAGTTCCAAAAAAGAGAATGAAGCAGCCAGAACATCCCCCAAAAGTCTACTGGGCTCTGCCTGGGGATGCTCATTTCCAGTTACATGGCTGATGTCACAGAAAGAATAACTTTTGGGATCAAGGCAAACTTGGACTCCAGTTCTGGCTTCTCTCTCCTTTGCTATCTGTGGGTCTCTTGCCTATGCCTAATTAAGCCCCTGATCTCTCTTTTGTAAAAAATGTAAGTAAGAACATTTGGCAAGCTGCAAGGATTGGGGACAGGTCAAGGGCCTGAAAGATATACATGCTCCGTACATGCGAACTAGCAGCCACACAAGCAATGGCTTGCACCCACACAAAAACACAGCCTTGGAAAATGCCCGCTCACATTTCCAAACACACTTCTCTCTCTCTGTGTCATGGACACATCTCCTTTCCAATCCTATTCTTCCACACCCACCTACCTGTCCACCATTAAGCAGCAGAGAGGTTAGAAACACACATTTGGAGTCAGAAAGAACGGAATGCTAGTTCACTTAACACTTTTTTGAGCCCTAGTTTCTTTATGTATACAGTAGCCAGAGCAGTAACCATCTCAAGAGATTGTCAGAAGAATTAGGTGTGGCCATTCAGGCACCCCGTTTGGCACATGGTGTTTGCTGAAGATAGCTCTTTATTATCGTTTGCATCCATCATTTTATAGCTATTTCTTGGAGAGCAGCCTCTCAGCACTAGCATGTGAGCTTCTAGATGGCAGGGGCTCTGCGGGACTCACCTTCTGTGACTCTTAAGCTTGACATGTCACCTTCATTGCGTGAAGAGATACCTAGGAGATTAATAAAGCCCCCTCCTGGGTGTGTCTGGGTGAATCACGGAGGAAAAACCTTGGGTACTATACTTGGTCCCTCACCCTACTGCCCCCCTGCTCTGCTTCCCGTTTCCCATGAACTAAGCAGTTCTGCTCCACCGTGTTCTTCCACCATGTCTCTTCCTTGGGTCCAGCCGACCATGTACCGGGCCATGAGCTAATTTGAACCTTTCCTCCTTTAAGCTGTGTGTGTCGGGTACTGAGTAAGTCATTGAAAGCTAATATATCTTCATTTCATTTTGCCCACCCCATGCCTAAAACCCATCAGCATCTTCTTTCAAAGAGATGCCCAGAGAAGGATTATAGAATGCTTGAAAGAAAGCCCGTGCTGCTGCTGGAAAGCTGTCTACCTTTTCTGTGTGTTTTCTCATGCATCCGCTTCCTCACCAGCTGGCTGCAGTTGCTCACATTCTGTGGTGAGAGGCAGACGGCAGGGAGAACAGAGGAGAAGAGAGAGCCAGCGAACAGACCTCGCGGGGTAGGTACGGCCGTAAGCTGTCCTCCACTTACACTTCTAGAGCTGACTCTTGTAGGGGGATTTTGTGAGTTGTTCAGAGAACCTCCCAAAACTAATCCTCATTAGTGTCGTTCATCTCTCGAGGCTCGTTGTTTCCTCTACTTGTAGCATCAGAATCAGTTTTCACCTCCAGCTTTCAGTTGCTGAGAGGCCAGCACCATCTTGTCCCAGCCCTCTTGCCCCCGTGGCCTGCATCTAGTCCACAGGGAAAGCTTATACAGGCCTTCTTCCATAGTTAAGATATTGAGGGTCCCCCGCCCCAAGCCTCATATGCTGAGGCTTGATCCCCAAAGTGGCACTATAGGGAGGTGGGATAAAGAAGAGGTGGGGCCCGGTGGGAGGTCTTCAGATCATTTGGGTTGTGCCCTGCAGGGCCATGGCCTTATTCTTCATTCCTTGGCAATGCAGTAAGTGTTTTTCTTTCATTCTCTCCTAACATAATGTGATGCCTCACCACAGGCCCAAACACAAAGGGGCCAATCAATTGATCATAGGCTGGAACTCCAAGACTGTGAGCCAAAATATACCTTTTCTCTTTATAAGTTGTTTTTCTTGGGTATGTGTTATAGTAACAGAAAGCTTCCTCAACAAACTCAAGAAGTTTGGTCAACCCCAATTCAGCACCAACCTCTCCTGCATGTCTGAGTTTCACGTTCTTATCTTACAGACTTTCCAGATGAGAGCAAGACATCAACTGCTTCAGTATCCCCTGATTGCAAGGCACAGGGCTCGAGCTCTCTGAGCAACTACTGAAATATTTCTATTAACTTGAAGTAAAAGAGAAAATGTCTTAGGGGAATGGTGAGGCCCGCAGGCCCAGCTCCTCTCCCAATCTTCATTCCCTACCCTTCTGTGCTCTTAATGAGAGTGAGGAACTTAAGAGACAGCTAACCAGAGGTTGGGTAGATCATTTTACAAAAGCCCAAGGTGGTCCACCTTAGCACATACTTTGGGTATGGATATTCATTGGGTCAGGAGCTTCATCTGAATTTGTCAGTTTTATTTCTAATTATTTTAATTAATAAGTGAGTCAAAGTCACTTTTTTGTGGCTGATAGGCTGAACCTTGCCATCCCTCAAAGATGTCCCCATCTCATTGTCCAGAGGTTCATAGACCCCAGAGCAGCTACCTGACCTCCCCAGGTGCTAGCTTGCCTGAATCTAAAATGAGTAGACAGGCTCTGGGGTCCAACAGATGTACAGTTAGATTCTGGCTTCTCCGCTCACCAGCAGTCTGATTTTTGGTAACTTGTTTTACCACTCTGTGCCTCCATTTCCTCGTCTGTAAAGTAAGGATAATGACATCAGCATGTGCTTGAAGTGTGTGGAGGGGTAACCGAGGGACACGTGTAGAGTGTAGACCCAGACAGGTAAAGGGCTGGTTGCCTGCCCCACCACATGTCAGCAAGCACGGGCTGTCCTTGCCTCCCCTTCAGCCACCTGCACATACAGTGATGCCACGGGCCAACGTGAAGCCTTGGGAGTTGGTATTTCTACCCCTCATTACTCTCTGGGGTCACTATCTAGTTCCTGCCTCTTGACACTCACTTAATAATTTGTCTACCTTGTCCTTCTAGTAAAAGTGCAGCTATCGGTCCTAGCATATTTCTGTTGATAGAAAAATACCTCATCAATATGAACTTATATCTTGTTTGAGGCTTGCAGCACCTCAGCTTGGGACACCTCCCACTGTGTACTCCTGCAAGACTCAGGCACCTGTCCCTCCCTAGCTACTCAGGCAGAAGCTACCCTTTTCCCTCTCACCACATGTCAGGGGCTGCTATACAGAGTATGGCATTTAAAGTACCAAGTGCCAGACAGATGCTAATGGTCAGGGCAAGAGTATTCAGGAGAGCTGCGAGTGTAGCTCGGCGGTACAGTGCCTGCCTGACAAACACAAGATCCTGAGTTCGATTCCTGATACCATAAATAAAAAGTGTTCAGGCTCCATTCTTCCTGATAAGGATAAGAGCCATGTTGTATCCATTACTTCTCACTCCCACACTCAACCATCTTACTTCCTTGGTGCCAGCTAGGGTGGGAATCTGCAGACCACATTCCCCAGTCCCCCTTGCCAGTAGGGTCTGCCAGTGGATCCCCTTGCAGTAAATGAGAGGTTGGAGGAAAGGAGAAGCCATTTCTTTCAGGTTTCTGACAATGGCTTTTAGCATTAGTAGCTGCAAACAGTCAGCGACTGAACATGACTGCAGGGGGCTCCAGGAGCACTGGGAGTATTTCAGCTGCATCCGCAGGAGGATGCCTTGAGATTTCCACTCAGCTGCAGTAATGAGGTCCTAACCGTGGGAGCGATGGACTCTCCAGCAGCTCAACCATGCATGTGGGTCCCAGCCCATGGTATGGTAGCAGCTTCACATCCTGCATATGGTAGTTTCTTTTGCTTCTCTCTTCTTTGCTCTTCAGCTCTTCCAACATCTTTGTAACCAGTTTGCTGTCTAAGTAGCTAGTGTTTTAAATAATTAGAATAGCTTCTGGTTCCCACAGTAATTGTGCTTCTGATTCTTGCTCTCCCAGGTGTATGTTGTGTTCCGCTATATTAGTGATCTTAACTTTCCAGACTGCCATCAAATCTGTGAGCTCTGATATTTCTCCTAAATGTCCCCCTTTTCTTTAAAAGTTGACTGTGTGGCTTCCCTCCAAGAACTCTAACTTGAGCTGAAGATGTAGCTCAATGATAGAGTACTTACCTAGCATGCATGGCATTAAATGAAAAGATCCTGAGTCTACAACCACAAATTGATTTCAGTTTGGAGGACTTACAAATAAAAGTAATAGCAAAGATTTGTGGAGATTTTTCTGTGTGTCAGGACCTTGCTGATTCCTCACAAGCAAGTGTGGAAGGTATTATTATAGTGTTATTTTGCACATAGGAATTGAGACTGCAGCAAATTGAGTCACTGGAACGCACTGCTAGGAGCCGGGAGAGCCAAGGTTTGAACTGAAGTTATCCAATGAAAGGTCTCTGATTTTTAACTAATACAAACTATTGCCTGGTAACACATTAAATATGCACTTCAATTATAAGATGCATTCTAATTTCAGAGATATAAACTCCCACACTGTTCTAAAATATGTATATAAATCCTAAAGCTTTTCGCTCTGGGAATTTGTTGGGGAGGAACCACTGCCAAAAATGAGGGGGTCATTTTTAAGCCTAGAAATCAAGTTCCTTCCAAGCCAAAAATGTTCCCATTAAATTCTAGTTAGATTGCCTGGAAATTCCTGCCATGTTGTCTTCTTTCATTAGAGCATTTTATCCTCAGAAATTCCTTGTAAAAAGGTGAACATGTACTTAATAAGAGAATATATGGGATTCTGCCTTTGCCTTTGACATTTCCCTTGGGAACTTCTCTTGATAACAGAGAACTTCTCTTACCTGTTCTCTCCAGGAGTCAGTGCATGGCTAAGTCCTGGTCACTAATAGTGTCCCATTTCCCTGCCCACAAATTGGTCCACAGAAAGAGATGTGACCCAAAGCAGGCCACCCAGAGCTCTCTGGGATTTTCTGGCAAAAACTGCTACAGAAATTCAACTTGCCCCTCAGACCGTGAAGCTAGACAGATGTAATCCTACACAACCCAACCTAGGGCCAGAAAGAAGAACAAAGAGATGAGACAAGAGTATTATGTGAGGTCCCATATCAGCTGCGCCGTTGACCTTCCCTCAGGTGACCTAGGAGGAGCAATTTGAATTTGGTTTCTGTTGCTCACAAAGAGCCTTACTTTATATCAGGGGAACCCCACTGGCGTCTTGGCAAAGATTCACAAATGGCTAAAGAGAAGCCCCCTGAGATGACAGAACCCTGGATGGAGAAGTTTGGACATGAAGGGAGAAGGGGAGATATCAGAAGTGGGCTTGAGATACACAAGGCTGGTGGTGCCCAGCTTAGTCTGTTTTCTGATGTCATAACAGAACATCACACCCTGGGTAATTTACAAAACAAAACATATTTCTCACACTTTGCTGACTTGGAGGGCCAAGATAAAGGTGCTGGCATCTGGTGAGGACCTTCTTGCTGCATAATAACATGGCAGAGGACATCACATGACAAGAACAAAGGAACATGTTAATGCAGGTCGATTTTCCTTTGAAGCCACCAGTGCCATCATGGGGGGGGGGTCCACTGCATGACCTCCCCTAACCCCAGTCACCTCCCCCAAAACCCCATACCCACCAAAATACATGAATTTGAGAATTAAGTCCCCAACACATGACCTTTTGGGAAGCACCTTCAAATTACAGCGATGCCCCACAGGAGAGAGAAGTAGACAAGACCAAGCACAAACCAACCAGCCTCTCCCAAATGATTTTGTTCATGAGAGCTGCAAAACCAAACAGCAGGAAGAAATTCTGCAACCAAGAGTGGCTGCTGCCCCAGCAGGCTTCACATATGCAGTGTAACTTTCCTAAATATCTTCTTCTGCTCCCTGCTGCACATGAAGCAAATGTGAGTTCCAAGCCCCTCATCTTTGACCACAAAGCCCATAGTCAAGATACCTGGGTCCTGCATCTAATTCAGCTGTGTGCCATGGATCCAGCTATATCTCTTCTTTGGATTTTGAAGCAAAATGATACAGCAGCACACCCTAGCCAACTCATAGAATGTGAGAGCTTTTTGGAGAGGAGGGGCTCTCTAGGAAAGCTGTCTCAGACACACAGAATTGGGTGGGTGGAGCAGAAGAGACCACTTTTCAACAGGCTGAGCTGACTGGAGCTAAGAGAGACTCAACCTAACATCACAGAGTCAGAAAATGTATTAACTATAACATCTTATTTACTGTTGATGCTCTGGCATCTGAGGCCTCACTGAGTAGGGAGAGATTATCTCCCCTAGGATTGGCCAATTTGCAGGGATAGCAGATGACCATCTTCAAGTCTGCCTTTTATGTGCAAACCAAGTCATCAAGAGCCCTCCCCTACTGCAGGCAGTCCTGACACCCTGGAGACCATAGAAATTTTTTCAAGAAGCCAACCCTGAACCTGCACACACTTCTTCCCATGGAAACCACAGTGAAGGCTTTGGCCCAAGCTTCCTGGTTGTTCCTCTACTTCCTGCCTGACGCAGCGCTCCCCTGTATGTCCCGAGCTGGCCTCTTATTCCTAGGGTTCTGTGCATATTGGACTTTCTGTTTTCATGATAGGCATATCTGTGTGTCTGTATGTCTTAGCATAGCTGATTAAAATAAGTTCCAGGTACATTTTAAATCAGAAAACCCTAGAACAAGTCCCACCTGTAGTAAGACCCAGGCTCATTGTTTCCTATCTTCGAGCTTCAGTTGCTGTATCAAGAAAAATAGGGGTGAGGATAATAGGAACTAGTCCATGTAGGAAGAATCGCGGAGCCCCGAGTGAAAGGAGACCTGGGTACAGTACACCTAATTCTGTTCATATGAGCTATTACAGCATTTCCCCTTTATCCACACTTGTATCGTTTCAATTACCTGGGGCAACTGTGGTTCAAAAAATATTAAACAGAAAATTGCAGGCATAAACTTCATGAGTTTTCAACTGCAAGCTATTCTGAGTAATGAAATGAAATCTCACATTGTCCAACTAGGAGGTGAATCATTCTTTTGTCCTGAGTATCAAAACTGTACATGCCACCCACTTGTTCATCACGGAGGAGTCATATTATAGGAGAATTAACTCCATATTGGAAAAGTTTGTTAGCCCTAGAAGGTAGAGGCTTGCCAAACTCAGCAGCAACATCACAGAACACAGAACGGGCACAAACATAACCTTTAAGCAACCTATATTCTTGCAGGTAGATGACAGGGAGCATATAGGCCGTAAATGTATAGCTTAAAATGATCATCTATACTAACAAGACCGAGTAACAGAAATCTTGGGAGGCCTGAATAGTGTGGTTTAGAAACAGCCAATCCTAGCGAATAGACCTGAGGTGATGGCACATAGCTGTAATTCCAGCTACTCTGGAGGCTCAAGTAAAAGGATCAAAGGTTTGAGGCCAGGCTGGGTAACTTAGTAAGATCCTTTCTCAAAATGGAAAAGGGCTGGGAATGTAATTCAGTAGTACAGCACCCCTGGGTTCAATCCCCAGTACAGCAGACAAATGAACAAAACCCTAAAACAAAACAAAAAAATTAAAAAAGGGGCAAAACAGCCATAGAGAAGAACATCAAGAGGAGTTCCTAGCCGACAGAGAGAACCATAGGATGTGGGGACAGTCCTGAACTGGAGAACTCCAGCCTGTCCAAAACATTTCCCTAGTCTTCCCTGGCTTAGCCAAGAAGAACAAGGGGCATAAGCGAAAAAAGACAAAAAAAAAAAAAAAAAATCAAACTCCAGAGGTCTCCTTCAAACTCCAGGAGGCAACTACCCAAGAGGAACTTTAACACTTACCTTTGGGCATTCCTGGTTAGTCTCTACTGGTGCTGAAAAAGTTGCTTTTTGGGGCTGGGGATATAGCTCAGTGGAATAAGTGCTTGCCTGGCAAGCACAAGGTCCTGAGTTTGATTCTTAGTACCGCAAAAAAAAAAAAAAAAGAATCACTGAAAAAGTTGCTTTTGCAATTTTTTGCCTATTACCAAACAATTGGTAATAGGTGGGGGAGAGGTAGAGATGGCCACCCCTGCATCCTGCGGAGGCTGCATAAATTTTTAAGCCTGTTTAAGTTCAACTCAGCGTTGAATATCAAAAGTCCTAAAAGGGCATGTTATTCTTTGGCCAGCATTCCACTCTTAGAGTTTATCTTAAAGATTAACTCAGAGAAATACACTAACATGTATATACAAGGGTATTTATCACAGTTTTGTTTATAGCAGCAAAATTCTGGAAATGACCTAAATATTCATCATAAGGGATCATCTAAATAAAGTGTCACATATTTACTATGGAACACCGTACAGACTTCTCAAAAAGATAGAGCAAGTCCACATTTGTTGACAATGGAAAGTTGCCCATGATGTATTATTGAATTAAAAAAAATGTGAGTCACAAAACAGTATATACAGTAGGAATGTAGTTCTGTCAGATTACATGCATCTGCAAATCTATGTGGAAATGTGCAGAGAGAGAGGTTTGGAGAAAGGACACCACAGTATGGATTGTTGTCTCTGGGTAATGAGATTTGGAGGAATTTTTGCTTTCCTCCTTGTACTCATATTGTTGCAAGATATATTTTATTCAGTAGAATCTCTACAGCAGGGTTTCTCAGACACGGAAAATTCTTTGCTGGGCTAGAAAATGCTTTATTGTGAGAGGCAGACTTGTGCACTGTAGGATGTCTAGCAACATCCCTGATTTTGACCCCAAACTGTCAGTAGCACTCCTGTCCCTCCATGACCCCCATTGTGATAATGCCTCAGGACACTGCCAAATATCCCCCAGGGGGAAGCTGATCCCTGGTTGAGAACCACTGATCTAGAGGAGGGGAAAAGAAAACTAGATGGTTGAGACTGCTCCCAAAGAAGGCTTAGAAAGTAAAACAAAGGAAAATGTCCAAGGATTTCCAGGGAGTAGGCAGATAGCAGAGGGCAAGATGGCAGATGGGCAGGTGGCATTCCAATCTATTTCCAAGATCCAGCTTTTCTTGAGTTCAAAATCCTGAGCAAGGCTGGAATGTACTGCGGCAAATTATGAGAAGGCTGTCTTAGTTACATTTCTCTCACTGCTGAGACAAATACCCGACACCCAAAATTAAGGAGGAAAAGGTTTATTTAGCTCACAGTTTGTGGAGGTTTCAGTCCATAATCAGCTGGCTCCAAGGCAAGGTGGCATATAGCAAAGGGGCAACAGTTCATGGTGGCAGAAAACAGCAAAAACAAGAGCAAGAAGGGAAGAGCAGCAGAGAGCAAACCTCTTTCCCTCCCTTATGTTGTATGCAGGCTACCTGCCCTAGAGTGGGTATAGCACTCATACCCATAATCCCAGCATTGGACCATGAATCAATCAAAAACTCTAGAAGCCCACCTCATGACTGCATGAGGCTTTGGGGGGGCATCCAGGCACAAACCATGACAGAAGACAAACCAATATGGCTGGCTCAGGTGGGGATCCAATACTGCAAGGCTCAGCAGAAACTCATTGAGGAGCTGGCAACATCCAGGGAGGGCCCTAGACTCACACGTGCTGTGAATTAAGTCCTGGACCTGTCAAGTTTGGGGCTGCTGGTATATATCATGACCAGCTCACAGAGGCCTTTAATACTGCAGCTGTTCTCTGCGCCACAGTTTTTGTGTGCAGTCAGTTGGTGTCTCCATCCAAAACAGAGTTGTCTGGAGTTTTTCAGGGCTTTGTGTTCACAACGGGCCTCTGAAAAATAAAAAATTAGTAACACTTATTCAGATTGCAGCTACATCCCAGGCAATGGTCAGAGACCTTTTAAGTGTATTATTTGTTCAATACTCACAACTAAACTGGGGGATAAGTCATGATCACACCATGCTACAGATGGGAAAATTGAGGCACTAAGCAGTTAAAGTCAATTGCCTAGGAGCCCCCTTTCAGGCTTAGGCAACCTGACTCCAGAGCCTGTGGCTTTAACCACCCCATTATTCTGCCTCTGAAGAGGTATGGATGGGAACATGGGGTCCCAAGTCCAGAGTGACAGTGTTCCTACCATTGTGCTAAATGGCTTCTTTTGCCAAAGGAATGTTGTTCACCACTTGATTATTACGCAAAACTTTAGTGTGTTGTTTCACTAGGTGCAAAACATGCTGAACGTTGGCTACTACAGCATGATTAGAACTAGTGGACTCTAGCCACAATCAGCATAGCATGCAAGCATAATCTATAATGAGATTACGCTCCAAAATAGTCCCTAGGTCCTTCTTTTCTCATGGTGTTGACTTTTTAAAAAATTGTCGTGCAGAGGGAGCCTATGAGGTTGTTTTACCTTCAAAGATCTTTTTGTTTCTACATCCGTTTGCCTTAGCTTACATGTTTCCTTTCCCGCTCTTCTTCATGGAGTTTGGCTTCCAATTCTTGCTTTATTTTTTTTTTTTAAGCAAGGGCCTGCATCATGGTAAGTTTGCTATATTCTTGTTCAAGAAGATCCAGTTTTACAAGTTGGTTCTGAACGTGTCTTTGATCCTGTTGTGGTTCTCTTTCTTGGGTCACCTGTTTCTCTAAGACAGATGTTCTCTCCATTTCTGCATGCCTTGTCATATTCCACGTGTATTCTAATTGTTTTTCTAAAAGATAACATTTGTTTTCTGCAGCCAGCAACTGAGATGTCAGTTCTTGATTGTGCTTTGAGTCCTCCTTCTTTGAATTTTCCCTTTCTTGTATCTATTCAAGTACTTTTTAGATTCAACTGTTTCTCTAGACAAAGTTTTCACATTTTCTTCTGCCTGAATCCTCTCAAGTTCCAAGTGTCAAATCTTACCTCAAAGATTCTTGACTGAATGTGTGTTTTTTGGAGTTTTTTTGGTACTGGGAGTCGAACTCAGGTCCTCGCACTTGCTAGGCAGGACCTTATGCCACCGAGCTATATCCCCAGCCCTCAAAGATTCTTCAGAGCAGAAAATATGGCTCCTTTGTTGCTTTTTGGATAGGCAAGTATAGGCTTATTTGGGACGCAGCCTAGTTCACTATTAAGGAAAGGTTCATCAGGTGTATTACATTAATACATATGGAGATGAGGAAGGATGAACCATATTTCCATTAGACTTTAATGGTTCAGCTAAGATATCCAAGAACTGAGAATCAGAAGCGACAGACACTGATGCAGCTGCCATGTTTCTCAGGCGGGCCCCACACTCTTGGACTTAACCAAACCTTCTGTCTAAAGTTCCCAAGTATCTGAGATGACAGGCATGCACCAGCCCATTATGTACCGATTTTTCATATCCATGCCTCCTGACTTATCAAAGTCTACTCCACTGGTGCTTTGACCTTCATCACAACTAGTAGAAAGGCTTTAGAATACTCTGACATCATCGGCCCCCCTTTTAATATTTATATCATAGATGTCATATACTGTGACTCTACATACATCTAAGGCTCCGTAGTGCTTTATTAATATTGTTTTATACTGTTTCGTTCCCTTAGGTTTACCACTTTCTTTGTTACTCATTCTTTGTTTTATTTCTCTGGGACTTCACTCATGCTGAGATTATATTTAAGAAAAAAGAGCTCGCTTAAATTTTAATTTACAAACTGTACAGTGCATCCACTTAAAGTATACTAGTCAATGGACTTTAGTTTGCAACCATCACCACAACCAATTTTAGAACATTCTTATCACCTCAAACAGAAACCTCGTTCCCATTAGCTATTACTCTCTTGACCCCCACTACTTCCCTTCTTCACCCCATGTAATCACTAATGTGCTTTTTGTTGCTATAGGTCTTTCTGCTCCAGATTAGCATGGGAATGGCATCTTGTAATCATGTAGACATTTGGGACTGGCTTCTTTCACTTAGTATAATGATCTCCAGTTTCATCTATGTTATAGTTATGTATTCAAACTTCTTTTTCTTTGTAAAAAATAGTAATTTTTGTATTTTAGAGTAGTTTTGGGTTCACAGCCAGGGAGAGCAGGAAATGTATAGATTCCCATATAATTCCTCTTCCCACAGAAGCACAGCATCCTGCATCATTGTGTTTCATTTGCTACAACTGATGGACTATATTACACCTTGTTATTACCCAAAGTCCATGGTTTACTCAGATTCCCTCTCAGTGTTATATACTCTATAAGTTTTGACAAATATGTAATGACATGTATCCACCACTTTAGTATCAAACAGAAGTTTCAACTTCCCCAAAACATCCTCTGTGTACTTTTTTTCCTTCCGCACTAAATCCTAGCAGTCACCGATCTTTTTCCTGAATCTATAGCATTGCCTTATAATTTCCTATAGTTGGGACTAGGTAGTGTGTAGTTTTTTCAAATAAGCCTTTTCATTTAGTGATATGCATTTACGTTTCCTCCCTGGGTTTCCACTGTTTGAATGTGCAGCAGTTTACCCACTCGTCTGTGGAAGGGCATCCTGGTTGCTTCCCAGTTTGGGCAGTCATGAAGAAAGCTACCAGAAGCTTGTCTGTGCAGCTTTGAGAGCAGACAGAAGTTTTCAGTTCATTTGAATAAATACCAAGGAGTATGATTGCTGACTTGTAAGAGTATATTTAGTCCTGTGAGAAACTGTCCAATGGCCTTCCAAATGCAGTTGTCCCATTTTGCATTCCCACCTGGAATGAAGAAGAATTTCTGTTGTTCCACATCCTTGCCAGATTTGGTATGATTGGCTTTTGGGTTTTGGCCATTTTAAAAGTCTTGAAGTCATATCTCATGGCTCTTTTCATCTGTATTTCCCTAAGCTTACTTACAATCCACTGGCCCCTTGAGTTATGACTAGCCTGTCATATGAACAACTTGGGTTATGATCAGAATTTTAGTTTTAACTTACAATCAAAGTCTTGAGTTATGACCCAAGTGCCAGTCTCTTGTAGCTTCCAGATGGTTTGATACAGATTTAACCCTGAAAGAGTTCTGGAAGGAAGGGACGTTACAACATCTTTTCCTGTGTGGGGTTAATTGAGATATCCCAGGCCAATGTCTCTCTAAGGACACTAAGATCTGCCTATATACAGGGGAGAGACTTTGAAGGCTGTATAGAGGAGCCTAAGCCTTCAATTGGTAACTGGAGTTACAAGCAGCCCTCCAGAATGAACTGAGTTTGTAAGTCAAGGCTCTACTGTATATTCTCTGGTGAGGGTCTGTCTGGTATTTCGCATTTTGGATTTAGTGTTACATTTTACATCAAGAATGTTCCCAAGGCCAGTTGTGGTGGTGCGTGCCTGTAATCCCAGCAGTTTGGAGGATGAGGCAGGAGGATCGTCATGAGTTTGAGGCCGTCCTGCTACATAGTGAGTTCAAAGCCAGCCTGAACTACACAAGACAGATCTGTCTCAAAAAAAAAATGTCCCCCAAATGCCTCATGTGTTCTTAGGCAGGCCTTTTAAAAGGATTGAACCACAGGGGCATGCTCAATTACTGGCTGTTGGGAGGTAGGTCCTGTTTGGAAGAGGCAGGTTGCGCGGACCAGGACCTGGAAGGGTACATCCTCCTTCCCAGGTTCTCCCTTCTCTCTCTGCTTCCTGAGTGCCATGACATGGGTAGATTTTCTCTGCCCAGGCCCTTCCACCATGCTGTGTTTTGTTTGTTTATTTATTTGTTTGAGCCACCAAATATTCACTGGAACTTCTACAATGTGAGCCAAAATAAATCTCTACTCCCTGAAGTTGTGGGAGTCAGGTGTTATGTTCCAGTGACAAGAAAGCAACTAAGACAATCAGATTGTTTTTTTCAGATATTTTTGCATCTATTGATTGATATGAGCATGTGATTTTTGCCTCTTTAGCTAATTGACATAATGAATTACATTAACTCCTTTGCAAAAGTTGAAACTGCCTTCAGTGTCTAGGATAAATTCCATTTGGTTGTGGTCTCAAATTTTCTTTACACATTGTTGGATTTAATTTAACACTTTGTTGGTGATTTTTGCATTTATGTTCATGAAAGACACATATTGGTGTTTGGTTTTCTTTTTTTGCAAGGTCTTTGTCTAGCTTTGATGTAAATATAATTTTGGTTTCATAGAATAAGTAATGAAATTAGGAATAGTATATTATAATAGTATATAATTAGTATAGTATATAATTCATATATTTCCTCTACTTCTACCTTCTGAAAGAGAGTATAAACAATTAGTATAATTTCTTCCTTAAATGTTTGACAGAATTCACCAGTGGACCCATTTGAACTTGGTGCTTTATGTTTTCACAAGGTTATTAACTAGTGATTCAATTTCTTTAAAAGATATAGTCTTATTAAGATTATCCATTTCTTCTCATTGAGTTTTGGTGGATTGCATCACTCAAGGAATTAGTCCATTTACTCTGTGTTATCAAATTTGTAGGCATAATTCTTCATAATATCCCTTTAGTATCTTTTGAATGTCTGTAGAGTTGGTAGATGTCGCCTCTTTCATTTCTGGTATTAGTAACTTGTTTTTTCCTCTGTGTGCATCTGTCTCCCTCTCTCCCGTCCTCTCCCTCCTCCTCCTCTTCCCTTCTCCCTCTCTCATTCTTAGCTTAGAAAGATAGAGGTCTACCAGGTGCATTGAACTTTCAAAGAATTAACTTTTGGGTTTAATTTTCTCTATTGATTTTCTACTTTCAATTTCATTGATTTATACTCTCATTTTTATTATATCATCTTACTTTGGGTTTAATTTGCTTTTATTGCTCAAGTTTTCTAAATGGAAACTTAGATTATTGATTTTCAGATCTTTTTTCTTTTCTAATATATGTACTTAATGTCATAAATTTTTCCTGTAAACCATGCCTTCACTGCATCCCACAAATTTTGATAAGTTGTATATTCTTGTTCAGTTAGTTTGAAATATTTTTTAAACTTCTCTTAAGGTTTCTTCTTTGACCCATATGTTATTTACACATGTGTTATTTAATCTCCAGTTTAGGGGGATTTTCTAATCACCTTTCTGTTGTTGATTTATAGTTTAATTCTATTTTTTGCCCTGAGAATTGCATGACATTGCATGATTTATATTCTTTTAATTTTGCTAAAGTGAGTTTCATGGCCCAGGATATGTTTATTGTCTATCCTGGTGAAAGTTTCATGAGAGTTTAGGAAAAATGTGTATTTTGCTATTGTTGCACTAAATAGTCTGCAGATGTCAAATTATATACAGTTGATTGATGAGACTGTTGAGTTCAAACACGTCCTTACTGATGTGATGCCTGCTAAATATGTCTAACAAAGAGGTGTTAATGTATGCTATATCAGGAGGTTCACCTATTTGTCTTTGTAGTTCTATCTGTTCTCCCCTTGTGTATTTTACATGTTGGGTATTGTTGGGCGCACACATGTTTAAGATGCTAATGTCTTAGAGTACTGATCCCTTAATCAGTAAGCAGTGCTCCTCTTTACCCCTCATAACCTTCCTTGCTGTGAGGCCTACTCTGCCTGAAATGAATAAAGCTACTCTCATTTTCTTTTGGTTAGTGTTGATAAGGTATATATTTCTCTATTCTTTTACTTTTAATCTATATATGCCTTTGTATTTAAAGTAGTTTTCTTGTAGACAAGATTTATTTATGTCTTATTTTTATATACTCCAGCAATTCCTGTCTTCTAATTGGTTTTAAATTGTTGTTTACAACTGGATTGTACCTATGTTTGTTAGTATTTTCTGTTTATTGCCTTGGTTCTTTGTTCCTAGCTTAGTCTTCCACTCTTTTTACCTTTTGTGATTTTAATTGAGCACTTTATAATTCTATTATTTCTCCTTTTGAACATGTTACTTATACTTTTTCATTTCCTTCTTTTAGTAATTGCCCAGAGTCTGCAACACACATTTATACCTCATCCAAGACCATTTCCAAATAACAACAGGTTGTTCCATGGATGGTGTATGCCAAAGTACAAAATATTCCTAAGTCCTCCTTCTTTTCTTTTATATATATATGTAAATATATATATGTGTGTGTGTGTGTATATATCTACACACACACATATATATACCATGATATCAATGATACCATTATATATGTAATGGTATATATACACACACACACACACATATATACCATGATATCAATGATACCATTATATATGTAATGGTATATATACACACACACACACACACATATATACCATGATATCAATGATACCATTACACACACACACACACACACACACACACACACACACACACAAACACACACGTACTGTGAGGGCTGTACACTGTGAAGGGCAGTTTGCATGCAGCAGCATATATGTAGCCTTGGGGCTCACGGATATCCTCGAGCTTCATGCCGGTTTCCCCAAGAACTCATTGGAGGAATGTTTATCACTTTCCAGAAGGCTTCTGCTGTGTTTATATTCATGTGGCATGTGATACATTTCTTTGTGTCCTAACGCCCTTAGGAATAAACAGAAGACAATTGATAGTGTTGTAGTTTTTACTACCAAGTAGGCACAGCTTCCCTAATATGTGGCTCATCACATTTCAAGAATATCAGCAAAATGGAACACATAGGAGTGTGTGGATCTGTAAAGAACTGATATGTAGAAAGTTGATTTCTAGGCATATAATATGTTATTATTATTTTAGATAATACAATTGTATCTATTAGATGAGATAGGAATAAGAAAAATCAGAGTTTGCATTTTTCTGTCACTTATTCATTCTCTGATGCTCTTTTCTTTATGTAGACCTGAGCTCCTGGCCTATATCATTTTCCTTCTCTCTGAAGCACTTGTACCATTTCTTACAATGCAGGCCTATGGTGTGGAGAAGGACATTCTTTAGTTTATCTTTCAATGTATTACCTGTGTGGGACTTCGGGCCTGACCAAGCCATATGATTGGTTGGTTCTGGAGGAAGGCTAGCAAAAGCATTGCTGGAAAAGGAGATACCTTGCTGAGATGCCCGAAGGAATGATACCATGATGGCTAACAAGTCTCACTCCTGTGATATGAGTTGTATCGTCCTCACCAATCCTGTTAATTATTCCTCCCATTTGCCCTGTTGCTGCTTTTTGTTTGTATCCTAATAAAAGGCTCAGGAGGACGTCACTGCGAGAGGCTGCAGCCCCCTGACCCCATAACTGTCTCTTGTTTTTCTTTTCATCTGCAGGCACCTCATTCTCAGGACCTGCCACCCCAGACAGAAACGGACTATACACCAACATACTGGCAATAAATTCCCTCAATCTTCAGTTTGTCTAAGAAAGTCATTATTTTCTCCCTCACTGTTGAAGAATAATTTCATAGGTTACAGAATTCTAGATGGGTAAAGTTTTTTTTTTCTTTTAAGATTTCCAATATTTCACTCTACTGTCTTCTTGCTTGTAAGGTTTCTGAGAAGTCAGACACAATTCTTAACTTTGTGCCTACACAGGTAAGACTTTTAGTTCCATCTGGCTTCTTTTGAGTCTTTGACTTTATCCGAAAATCTGTGATATGGATGATTTCCTATGACTCATCCCTGGGAATCCCAGGTTAAAGTGAACAGAAAGGAGTAGTTAGCACACTCCCACTTCTATTAGACTCTAGTCTTTAAATTTAACCCCCAAAGCCACCAAAACAATAGTTGTTTTTTCTGGACTATTAAATTCTCTTGGATAAAATGAATCTTTGAGCATTGGGCTTACTTCTTTGGGTTCTCATTTTTTACTAGACTTGAATCAGCTAATTTATTCTCTTATTAGTTATTTGAAGCTCTTAAGATGTTTACATCCTGTGCAGATTTTTCCTTTGTCCTTGGATGACTTGGTCTTCGTGAGCTGTCCCCCTAATTAGTGTGTCATGCAAACTTCAGAGTAATTCTATTGAGTATACAGGATTGCTTACATTTTGAGGCTCAAAGCGGAGAAGTGCCTTTTCCTGAATCACATAAAGGATGTGGAAGGTAATGGATTGGAATCAAGAAGCCAAAGCTTCTTTGTACTATCTCATTCAAGTAACAGGAGCCACAATATCCATCAAAGAGGTGTCGGAGCCCCCCCAGTACTGCTCCTTACAACTGGGATGGTGTCTTGGTTACTTTTTTCTCGTTGCTGAGACAAAATACCCAAAGCCCAAAATGAAGGGAGGAAAGGTTTATTTAGCTTACAGTTTGTGGAGGTTTCAGTCCATACTTGGCTGGTTCTGAGGCAGAGCGGCACATGGCAGAGAGAAAATGTTCATGGCGGCAGCACACAGCAAAAACCACAAGAGCAAAAGGAAGGAACGGCTACAAGCAGCCTCTCTCCTTCCCTTACATTGTAAACAGGCTACCTCCACCCAGGGGGCATGTACCTCTCACACAATCTCCATGCCCTCCTCTTCCACAGGCTCAGGATGTGTACAAAGTAAGCACCTTGGCTTCCTGCTGAATCACTCAGCCAAACCTCTAGACTCCCCAAGTTGACACAATGTATCAACCATAACAGATGGGTAGAAATCTTATTAAAATTGTGCCAAAAACTTTATCTCATTCACTACATGCTACATTTCTCCCAACTTAAATGTCTGCTAAGTTCTTTTTGGAATGAGCCTTCTACTCTATAAATGTGTACACTGCCCACTGTCATTTGATCTAATTTTCAGAAAAGGAACTTGTAATCATTAAAGAATATTTTGAATACCACAACTGCTGTAGGTCACTTGATATTTATGAGTGGTATATATAGTCCCCTGGTTTTGAGCCAAATCTACAAAGTAAGGATCCCAGCTCAGAACAATTTCAGCCCCATCCCACTTTCTTGGGCAGAAGAGCTCAGATTCAAACCTTTTGTTCCACATTTTCTTACTTTTCTCTTCCCCTGCCTTCTGTTGGTAAGGAAAATTTTAATTCCAAAACAACACATGTTTTTATTTCTTCTGCTGGAGTAGGAGAAAATCTAATATATTCCCAAGGTGAACAAGTTGAGTGTTTTTTAATTAATCTGTTTCTTTTAACCTATACACAGCACTATAGTTCTGATCCTAAATTTCTGACTATTTAAAGGCCTTCTCTAACGAGCTATGGGAATTTGGCTCCTTGCTCTTTTCTTTTTCTTTTTTCTTTTGCAACAGCAGTAGTTTGGGTGATGATTTTGCTGTGATACGTAGGTTCCTATTCCTGGGTTTTGTTCAATTTTTCTGTATGGTTTGCTTATTGGCTTAATGGCAAATTAAGAAAAATTTTAAAGAAGGCAACAGAAAAATTCAACTGCAGCTTGTGGCATTCTTTTTTCTTTTACTTTGTTCCTGAAAACTAAAGAATCACTTTTAACTGTTTTATGTGCATGAGTCCAAGAAGTAAGCAAGGACTATTTCGAGATTGTCAATGAGGATGCTTCATCATAAAAAATAAAAATAATTTCAAAAATAACAAAAAGATGCACTGCACTTCTGCACTACGCACCCAGGTGAAACAGTGGAGATAGCAGTTATGAAAGTGTTGTTGCTGTGAAACATTCTCAGCACGCTGCAGAGATGACTGCGGTGACGTGTCACTCAGTAGTGGTGGTGGCTTTTATAGGAAGGGCTTCAAGACTCCCTGAGAACTGCAACTTTGGTTCTGGGCACTGAAATTGGGTTTAGAATCATCTCATTCATTGTTTTCCTTCCATTAGCACTTTTGAAATTTTAAAGCTAAAAGAACAAAAACATATCAACAAGCAGACATAAACAAAACAGCACCAAAACAATAGAAACAATATAAAATTTCAGACAAGGTGATAGGAAATTAACAATGGTTGTTGTATTACACATTGTTATGTTCAAATTGGTTACTTGGTTAAATAAATATAGGCATGTGAGATTGATCAAACAATTAAGCACTAACTATTTCTTTCTGTAAAGCAATGGAAATTAGTGTGATTAGTAGTGTACCTACTCTAGGAAGGCCTGTGCTCGGAAAATGCCTGTCTCAGGGACAGGAATGGGACAAGAACTGTGTGCTGTGGTATGACCAGCCTGAAAGTGGCAGTAAAAATATTGGAATCGCAGAGATAATAAATTGAATACCTCATATTTACTGGGTAATTGCCATGTGCCAGACACTGACTGCTCTGAGATAAGCACACACACAAACATGTGCACCCTTTTAATTTTGATCCTGAAAAGAAATTTAGGAAAATATACTGGTCATTTACTAGCTGCAAGTTGTTTTTCATCTTTGTGCCGTCAGACAGCCTGGCTGTCAGATAAAGACATGGAGGCTCAGAAAGTTGAATCCACCTGCCCACCTCACACAGCTAATGAATGCATTGCTGAACTCCCAATGCATGCCACCCAAAGGGGCTGAAGATGTAGCCATGTTCGGAGCAGACTAATCCTTTCTCAGCCTAATCAAACAAGTCTCCAACTGAAAAGGCTCTGACTCTGACCCCTGTGTGAGCAGCTCAGCATGAAGAGGTCACGGAAGGCTGCCTGGGAGAGTCCCTCCAGCTGGTCTCCAAAGTACAAAGGGGATTTTTCCAGATGGAAAAGCTGAGCTGGAGTGTGTTAGTCAGGGGAACAATATGTGCAGCAAAGCACAGCATGAACCTTTTTTTTTTTTTCTTTTTTTGCTCATATGGAAAGGAACACATTCTTCACCTGCCTTTTCCATTCAAGTGCTGAAGCAGCATCCTTGTTACAAGGAAGTAGGTCACATTTTCAGTCCCCCAAAGGAAACCACTGCCTCACTGTGACAGGGTGTAAAACAGCTGCCTCTGCTGCCTCCTACATGTCCTGGATCCCTGGAGACTGTTATTCCCAAAGTGGCTCTCTTCTTCCACAGTTGGGTAAGCCACGTAGGACAATTCATTAGCAGTCCTGGGTTGGCCCTCATAGGGCTGGGCTAGGGATGCCATGGAGGAGTCTGAAGCCGATGTGCCCCTGCCCTGTATCCCAGCTGATGGATACCCGCTGGGATGTGGCTCTTCCAGGAAAAGAATGGTCAGGCAGGAAGTGTTTCATGCTGCATCTTGGCTGTGACCTACTCACACGAGCTTTGGGGTCTTCATTCGGGGTGCTGCAGAGATGGTGAGGGTATGTTTGGATAAGAGTAAACCTATGCTGGGGCACCAGTCACACTGAGCACTTATAGCCATGGCCTCTGTTCTCCTGTGCACCTGCATCCTGGAGCTGTCAAGGAAATCACTGGGTCAAGACAGGAGATGTGTCACCAAGTGCTAGATCCAGGATAAGGATGCCAAGTCCTGCAGGGAAGCACACGAGGCAGTGAAAGCAGTGTGGATTTGGACACAGGCTGGCACAGTCAGCAGAATGGTCTGAAAGGGACCCAGGATCTTATTCTATGCTGTCTAGCAGTGCGCTATGGGGCAAGGAAGAGCCTATTCTCCCAGCCAGAGACCCTCCCTACCATGATGGTGAGGGCTATAATCCTACTGGCCCCAAAAGTCAGCATCCCCAACAGATGACCTCAACTCCACTCTGTCTATATCTAAGCAGCCTATGGCTCCACTGGTGAAGCCATTCTCTCATGGTTGCCATTTCAAAGGGGGACCTTCTAAAGTGTCCCTCCCGCTCGGTTAAGGGAGAGGTCTTCTCTCTGGGCCACTTCCCACTCTTGGCCCTCAGAGCCTTATCTGACCCACTGGGACAATTGCATTTCCCTTCTCTCTCTACCTGTGGTGGACAGTGAATGAACCTTGGGTATAGAAAGTCCCATGCAGGGTCCTATGTGGGCAGAGAATTTGCTCTAGAACAACCAGGTTCTAATGAATGAGAATGGACCCCAAGGTGCTATCACATCAGACCTCAGAGAGGCAGATAGATGTAGAATTGCTCAGAGTACAATTTACTGGGGGACTTACAGAAGATAGTCCTGGAAAGAGGACCCTATTTGTGGGTTGGAACAAAAGTGACTTTATCCTAGCTGGAATACACCAGGTTTATCTTATAATGTCAAAGCCAGGGAGACTGCAAAGCTCTCCAGACCCCTAGAAAGGAGTGTTAGGGCCAGAGCACTGGGGACAGGTCAGAGTTCTAGAGTAGAAAGAACAGACGGAGAGTCAGGACAAGACTGCACAGCAGAGGGCCTGACGGGAAGCTGCATTTTCCCTGGGAGTAACAAAGAGCCAATGCAGGGCCAGGAGTCAGAGTGAAATCCCCTTCATCCTTTAAAAGCTTGCTGTGGGGCTGGGGTGTGGCTCTATGGTAGAGTATTTGCCTAGCATATGTGAGGCCCTTCCACCCACAGCATCACAACAAACTAAACTAAAATTTAAAAATACAAGCTCACCGTGTGAGAAACTTTCATACAAGCTTAAATTGAGGGACACGCTGCAGAAAATAATGGGACCACATGTCTCAGAAATGCCAAGGTCATGACAAACGAAGACAGTAAAGGAACTATCCCAAGGTAAAGGAGAGTAACAGGATGTGACCATAAAATGCAGTGCATGATCCAGACTTTAATTTTAGGACATGTGAATGAGACCTATAGATTACCTGATAGCTCTGCATTGATCCTGTCATTTTGGGCCATCATACACTGGCCATGTGAGAGGGCGTTCTTGTTTGTGGGAAAGTGCCACTAGAGCATTGGGGACATCATGCCTGCAATCACTCTAGTGTTTTAGAGAAAATACGTGTACAGCGTACCCTTAGTTTCCATGGGGACACCCCCAGGGATACCAAAATCTGATGATGCTTAAGTCCCTTATATAAAGTGGCACAGCATCTATGTATAATCCACATCCTTCTTCCCATGTACTTTACATCATCTCTTGATAACTTACAGAACCTAACATAATATAACACTATGTAAACAGCAGTTAGACTGTGCTGTATTGTTTAGGGAATAATCACAAGAAAAATTTTGTGCATATTCACAACAGAGATAATTTTTTTCTATTTCCGGTTGGCGGCTGGCTAAACTCATGAATGTGGAGCCTCCAAGTACGGAAGATGAGTATAGATACGGAGAGACAAAGGGCCAGGTAAACGTAAGGAGCTGAGGGCAAGACCTATGGAAAGCCCTTGGCGCTGTTCTTGCAATTTTTCTGTGCGTCTAAAATCCACGTTAAAATAGAAAGGCCAGGTTGCAGTGCGGAGAGCTGGTTCAGAAGGGGTGAGGGTGGGCGATGGGGAGCATGGGGAGGGGCTATCCGCAGAGAAGGAGGGCGAAGGAGTGACGGACACAGCAGTGGCAGTGGCAGTGGAAGTAGGGATCAGGAGACACTTCAGATAGAGTCCTCCTTCTGTGTCCACGGGTTCTGTGCCCTTGGATTCAACCAATAGCAGATGAAAAAAAAACAATGCAAAAATAAAAATGTTTTCAAAACACTGCAGCATAAGCACAATTATGTAGCATTTCCATTGTATTAGGTATTATAAATCTTCCAGAGACAATTTAAAGTGTATGGAGGAGGTGGGCTGGTTGTATGAAAGTACTCCCCAATTCACATAAGGGACTTGAGCATCCATGGGTGTGGGGATCTAAGAGGGGTCCTGGATCTGTCCCGTGGGATCCCGAAGGATGACTGTATATTCTGAAAGTAGAGCATCGGGACCTCCTCAGGGGCTGGCCTTGGGGGCTGGAGCAGAGATGCCCTTTGCTGGGGTGGGAGAGATTGGGGAAGGGAAAGCACCCTTCCTCTTAAAAGGAAAAGCCAGTGACATGGAGTCTGAGGCTGTTTCCACAGAAACATGGCCCATTCAGGGGCTTAATGTGGGGAAGAGGTGATAGGGAATATTTAGAAGTTTCTCTTTTAGAAGTTTTTTTTTTTTTTTAACAGTAATGGAAATTGAACCCAGGACCTTTGCACATCTCCAGCCACTCTCCCTTTCTTAAGATAGGGTCTCACTAGGCTTGTAAATTGCCAGGCTGAGCTCAAACTTGCAATCCTTCTGCTTCAGCCTCCAGAGTATAGATGTTTCTTGAAGGAAGAAAGCGGTTTCATTTTAAGCCCTAGAGGTGAGTGATTCACAAGGACCTTATATTAAGTGCTTCCAGGGTACAAGGCACTGTTCAAGGCACTTCAGATGCCTTGTGAGATGCACATCATTATCCCCATTTAAAACACGCTGAAACCAACGCTCAGAGCAGTGAAGCTACTTGTCCAAGGTCTCGTGGCAGCCTTTGGGGCCAGTCTATCCCTGGCTGGAGAGTCTCCCTGGGAATTCCTGTGTTCTTTCACATTTTGTCCTGCTTTCTGCAGGACTGAGGCCTCACACTGAAGGGAAACCATGCAGCTGTTTTTTCCTGACAGCTGTGAGGCCACTGTCCAAGGGAGGGAGTCCAAGGGCTGCCAATTCAGCCCCTTCCAGGAAGGAGCCCCTGAGTTACAGGATTCCACCCACCCCTACTCCTCTAACATGCAAAATCAGAGCCTGTGGTTCCCTTGGTTCTCCTTTTCTCCTTCCCTGAAAACAGCTCCCAAGAGGGTGCGGCTCTGCATCCTGAGGCCTTATCTGTTCCCTGGATGTGCCCCCGCTTGCACCGCCCCCGCTTGCCATTGTTGTCAAAAGAGATTGGTAAGCAGCAATGGCTATGCGTCATCAAGAGCCCATGGGGGACCAGGTTTTCTCCATGCACTGGTTTTGGTTTCCACAGGATCCAGTACAGTTGACATTCCCTGCTTGTTTTCCATTCAAGGAACTTGGAATGCAGAGGGCTAAAGGAACCTGTTTGGAGGTCAAGGAACCAGCAAGTGGCTAAGCCAGGATCCAGCAGACACGCTGGTGCACAAAAACATTTTGTTTTTGTTGTTGTTTGTAGTGCTGGGGATCGAGTCCAAGGCCTAATGCATAATAGGCAGGTACACACACACGTGCGTGCGTGCACACCCACACACACACACACACACACATTGCACCACTTGGCTATACCCCCAACCACTTTTTGAATGGACTTCACTCTGCCTCTGAGCTTCAGGGTCGTGAGCGCAGGCCAAACTGAAAGGCACAGAAGGTTTGGCTCCCTGGCTCCCACTCCCGCCTTTAGCTCTGACTGTTCTAGCACAGCCTCACCCTGCCACACCCAGCCCAGCCCTGTCCAGGCCAAGGGCACAGCCTGTAAAATGCCCTGCTCTGCATACCACCTTCAGCCTGCTTTTCCTCTGGGCAGCCTTGGGCTGAGAGGAGGAAGTGGGAGGTAGGGGCCAGGAGGGTGGGTGGGTAGGTGGGACTGCAAGCAGCTAGGCCAGAGCAAAGAGAACAGCTCCTCAGAGGGCTGGAAAGCTTGGTGTGCTGGCTGCTTCGAGCCCCAACACATTCCTGTGCACACAGTACAGCCTAGAAAAACAGGCTACTTATACTCTGTTCCATGGAGAAGTATTAAGGCCTATGGCCTGGCTAACTGCTGTGACAAACAACCGCTTCTCTTGTTGCCTTAACACAATAGAGGTTGTTTAGATTCTTGTCTTGTTTTTCTTGCATGATGTCTAGGAATTACTTTAAAAATCTTTAGCAAATGATTTTAAAAGTGGGGCAGGAGTGGAAAAGGTGATAATTTTTTGAAGTTGAATGATGGATGGCTGAACTGAGTTATTTATATTACTCTCTCTACTTCTTTTGTATATTTAAACATTGATGTATGTGTGTTTCTCCTTCACACACAGTTTAATGCTCACGTTCCTGAGCCATGGCTCTCCTGGGTAGTTTTCCTCCAGTGGTTGCTGTAAGACATCACTCTTCTATCTGAGGTTCCTCCACATCTTGTGACTTGAAGGTCATACTGGTGTCATCCAAAGGACAGACTGGGAAAAAGAGAAGATACCTTGCCTGCTACTTAACACACCATACTGACAGCTGGCATCTTTGTGCTCACATTGCATTGGTAAGAACTGGTCACATGATTAGCAAGGGATGCTGGGAAATGTAGTTCCTTTCTAGGAAGGTACTTACCACCACCACCACATCATGTAAGGAAAACATGAGGCTTTGTTGGTCAGCTGATCATCTGGCCTATACCTACTGTGTGTTGGAAGTAGCCATGTCAAGCATGATGCCCAAAGGGTGACCTGGTCCGCTGTGAGAAGGTATGAGAAAGGTTGATAAGGATGAACGTGGGAGTGTTGCTATAAGACTTCCAATTTTGTTCCATGATACCTATAAAACAGTCCTGGCTCTTAGCAAGAGGAAGGTGATAGAGAGGAGATACATCACCACCAGAGCTCACTGGACATCTGTCTTTCAGCACACTGGAGTCCCATCAAAATATTTATCCTTCATATCAAAGTAGCAAGAGAATTATCTTGCAAAATCTTACCACTTGAGAGAATGGATACAATGCACAGGGATCTCTCTCAGTTTTTTCCTGTAATTATGTATGAGTTGACAATTAGCTCAACAAAAATCTTACATCAAAAAGGGAAGATGATAAAGAAAAGACCCTAGGATGTGGAAGATGCCCCTAGATGAGCCCAAGGCCTGTGCCCTGCTTCCCACACCCTCCAGAGTGGTTGTTCCAAAGTCCTAATCAGCCTGGCACTTGCTGCCCTGCTTAGTTCTGTGTCCTATAGAATGGTGCCCAGCCCCACACCCTTGTCAGACACCATCTCCATCCCTCCCCATCTGCGTCCCACATGCACTTCAGTCACTCTGAGCCCTTCACTGTGCCTTCTTCTCCGTGCTGGCTCTTTGAGACCCATGGCACACAAGGAACAGTCCCACTGGTGTTTGAGAACCCCCTGCCTGCAGGGTCTCTTCCTCTTGGGTCTGAGATCCTCCTGCTCTGAGTTTATCCTCAGTCTCAGTATTCGTTGTCTGCCTCAGCTTGTGGGTCTTTCTCTCTTGCCCAACTGTGAGCTGGTTAGGTACAGACATTAGGCCCCATTCATTTTGATGTTTCTGGTTCCCAGCATAAGGACTGGGAAGAACTCATTCTCGCTAAAGTATTAATGATTAGATAGGCAGTAGTCGGGGCTCTCCAGAGGCACAGAATCAATAGAAAATTATATATAGTTATGCAAGGGGATTTATTAGGCAGGCTTGTAGGATTAAAGGCAGGAGAGTCCCCAGTAGCCATCTACACATCGGAAAGCCAGAGGAGCCAGAAGTTGCTCAGCCCAAAAAGATGAAAGCCACAAAACGAGAGAGATCAAGGTTGTTTGCCAGGCTAAGGTCAAAGACCTGGAAGCTCATTGGAGGGTCACCAGTGAGTCTGTTTTGTGAGGTGAAAGAAATAAGAAGCCAGGGTTCAAAGGCGACGGAGAAAACTGGAGCTCTTCAAACACAGAAACGCGTCCTTCTTCCCCTTCTTTATTCTGTCCAGGCTACAAGCACATGGGTGGGGGCCACCCACATCTGGACTGGCTTTTCCCTTTCAGTTTGCTGGGCCATGTGTCAGTCATCCACAGACAACCCAGAACTGTGCTTTATGAATCTGTTAGGTGTTTCTTAGCCCGTCCATGTTGACATATCATGATGAATGGTCAGAGGCCAGATGGAGAAATCAATGAATGAGAGAGTAAGGGGACTGGGAAAATAACACTGTCATCTGTGTGACTAGCAGAGTCACTGGCAAGTGTCTTTGAAAGGGGTAAGGAGTCATTTTCATGCCAGTAGTCTGACCCACCTTCAAACCACCAACCTTACTTAATACTACAGATCATTCTAGACCTTCACCAGGCATCATAGTGAAGAGGGAAGGGAAGGAGCTTTGTAATTGGAGAGACACTGGGTCAGAGCAACTCTTCTTCCCCTGTGAATCTTCTGCGAATGCTCTGTAGGGACCATGCTGTTGGTGGCTACCAGTCCAGGCTCCTACAGTGATTAGGACTTTAAAAGCAAGGAGCTGCAGGGAGTTGCTACAGTTTAGACTTAAAGTGGTCCCCAGAGCCTCATGTGTTTGGAAGGTGATTGGAGTATGTGGGACATTATAGCTGACTTGCTACTCAGAGGTGAGGTTTAGTCAAGTGGTGGGTCACTGTGGGCATGACCTGGAAAGGTGCATCTCCCTTCCTGGGTCCTTCCTTGACTCTCAGCTTCCTGACCACGCTGGGGTAAGCAGCATTCCTCCGCCAGGCCCTTCTGCCATGTCTCTGACCATGCAAGGACTAAAACTTCTAAAACGTGAGCCATAGGAGTATTTCCTTTGTCACCTGTCACCACAAGATGCAGAGCAGCAGAAAGCTCAAACTGGCTGTTTACAGATACAGGGCGAAGTGCCAGGAATGCCTGTTCCTCTGCTGGGCAGCACCTTAGAGGTTCACAGTGTTGAACAACCAGTGCCATTCTTGTATACCCACTGTGCACCTGGCATTTCATATCCATTGTCTAATTTAATCCTGATAGAACTTTTCAAAGGAGAGAGTCTCATTATTCACATTTTAAGACTATTAGTATTCATTCTTTATTAAACCATGTATGCACAGGTTTCAAAGATAAAAGATTTGGGCCCTGGGGATGTGGCACAGTAGCAGAGCCCTTGTGTAGCATGCACAAGGTGCCAGGTTCCATTCTCAGCAACATAAAAATAAAATAAAAATGAAAATGAAAAGTACATAGCAGAAACTCTCATCCCACCCCAGTGCCTATGGCCTTCCCTAAAGCAGTCTCACTTCTATTAGTGTCTGGTATCCCTCCAGAATTTATGTAAGTACCAGGATGTATTCTTAAATCTTCCCTTTTCTTATACAAAAGTGATGTATATCACACTGTCTACATTTTACTCTTTTCATCGTACTTTTTTTTTTTTTTTTTTTTTTTTGCGGTACTGGGGATCAAACTCAGGACCCTGCGTTTGCTAGGCAGGCGCTTATTCCACTGAGCTATATCCCCAGCCCTTCATCGTACATTTTATTTTGAAGGTTCTGTACCAATACACAGAGAATTTCCCACTGTCTGGACATACCATAGTGTATCTAATAGTGTCTACCATTGTTGAAATATGAAGATGTAGAGTCCAAAGCCCAGACAGGGGAAAGGACTGGGGCAAGGTCACACAGCAGGAGGAAGGGTTTGTTTCCAGGTTCTCTCCTCCTCTTTCCTTCTTATGCCTAGAGAACCTTCCTTGGGTCTCTTTGAAAGACAGTGCAAAGGTATATTGTCCTGACTTTTGCGAAGGGGCTCCCTTGGCTGAGGAAGCTGTTTCCAGGAACCCAAAAATATCAGAAGGACGTAGCAAGCCCTGGATCCTAGCAGTCCACTTGAGAGACAGCTGTGAGAACAGATTGGGCACCTCATGGACACAGGGCAGTGAGTGCTGAGCCAAACAGTGTCAGCCACTGGCCCTGTCCACTTGGACACCGTGGGCATTGTGGTGTTGGAGGGGGCATGAGGGCAGTGACTGTGACCACGTGAGCAGGCCCTGGGGGAGAGGCAGTGAGGACACTGTATGGGCCCTGGAGGGGTCGGCGCAGGGACAGTGAGAGACAGAAAGGCAGACAACAACACCGCAGTATTGCCTCGATGGGACGGGCTCAGGCAGCTGTGGAAGCCCAGCGAGTGAGGGGTGAGTGAGGGACAGTTTATTGGGGAAGGCAACAAAATAATTCATTCCCCAGGTTAAAGTGGAATTGGTTGGGTAAAGAAAGAAGGGCACAAGGGCAGAGGAATGCTTCAGGCACGCACCCAAAGCTGCAGAGGTGTGAAAGGAAACCAAGGCCACCAAGGGATGGGGCCAGACAGGAAGGTGGCTCTGGGCCCAGGGAACATGGAGGGCCATACTGAGGAGCTGGCCTTCCTCTCCGCAGGCACGACAACCCAAGGAGCGCTGGGTAGGTGCCAGGCACCATGTCAAGGGTGTTATGAGAACTACAGATTTTCCTCTTACAGCACAGGATTTAGGTAATGTCACCGTCCTGCTTAAGGAAGTCAGCCCTTCATGTTCGCAAGCTCCATATCTGCAGGTTCAATCAACTACAGGTCAAAACATTTTTCAAAACTTGAATCTCTATTGAACATGTGCAAACATTTTAAAATTGTCGTTATTCCCTAAGCAAGACAGTACAGCAGCAATTTACATAGCATTTACGTTGCATGAGGTGTTACAAGTCATCTAGAGATGATCTAAAGTGTTTGGGAGGATGTGTGCAGGTTATATACAAACAGTGCAGCATTTTATATAAGGGATTTGAGCACCCATGGGTTTTAATATTCACAGGGAGTTCTGGAACCAGTCCCCTGAAGATACAGAAGGACGATGGCAATTGCAAAGTCACATGAAGCTGGAAGTGGTGGGCTGAGATTTGGATCCAAATAGTTGGCTCGAGAGCCAGGAGGGTGGCAGGGAGCCATGAATAATCGCAGAGAGGCTGAGAAGAGTTATTGGGATGGGGGGGGCGGTAGAGCTTGTGAGATTTGGGGCAACAGGGCCAACCCAGCCCTCAAGGGCAGAAGTCTGCCAAATTCCCACAATGCTTATCGAGGATGTGCCAGGTTGTACCTTTCCTGAGCCCTACAGAGAGGCTGTGATCATTTTCACTTGGAGGAAACGAGGAGACTGAGGCTTTTAGCTAGGTTGCCCCTCGCTGTGCAGGAGGCTGGGAATGCAGAGGCCTCAGGACAACTGCTTCGTCATTCTGAGAAGGAGGTGGGTTTCATTGGCAAAGATGACTTAGGAGAAGGATATGGAGTTGGAAACTGACATTGCTGAATAGCGGCTCAGAGATGTCAAGATAGTAGCCCCGAGTGACACAGCTGGTAAGTGGCAGCTGGGATCTGAGCTCCATCCAGTGTCAGAGTTCACACCCCTCCCCCAGACTCAGCTGCCTTCTAGGAATCCATCTCCACGGCTTGGTGTGGCACTAAAACCCCGTCCACTCCACATCCCTCGCTCCCGCATTCCTCCCCACCCAGCATCTGCCTCCCCACACTTGGCACCAGCCATGCATTTCCCGCCGTGGGCTGTCCTGCCTCAGCAGCTCACTCCCAGGCCATGGCCCACACCCACCCAAACTCTATCTGTTATTCTTTCCGGACCCTGCCCCCTAGCCTTCCTCCTCCACCCCTATTTCCCCAGAGGCTCCCAGAAGGCTCCGAGGTCACAGAGATAGAATGACATCATCTGAGCTCTGGACCTCGCTGGGCCCAATTACCAGGCTATAAGTGGAAACGCCCTACATTTTCCCACAGGAAAGCACCCTCCCTCCTGTCCGACCCTGCTGCTTCTGGGGATCTTGGCAGAGTCCCCAGGCTCCTGCCTAAAGAAAACTGAGCTCCCTCCCCATGAACAAGCCACTGTAGCTTTCCAGGCCCTCTTGGTTTCTTCCCCACCCCCCAGGCACAAAGCTGTGCTCCATGGAAGGGAGTCAGGGCTGTGGAATCCTCACACACAGCACTTCGGACCCCGATTCACCTGCCCACCTTGCGTCTCGCTCCTCCTCTCCCATCTGCGCAATCCTGGGCAAGTGGCTTTATGGCTCTGAGGTTCCATCATCTCACTTCTGAGCTGAGAATAATAACAGATACCATCTCATTAAATCCTCTGAACATTCTCTGTGGGTCAAGTTTTGTTCCCATCCGAAGAGAAAGTCAGACATTTGTCTAAAGCCACAGGCCACAAGGGATGGTGCCAGTGCCTGGATTAGAATGCAAGAGCGCTAAGTGCAAAGCACTGTCTAGAAGGCCAGACACTCCAGAGGTGGGGTGGGAGGACAGGGGGCTGTCAGAGGGCCAAGGCTAAGTTAGTTTACAAGGGACTCAGCGTTCCCAACTGTACAGTGGGATGACCGTCCCCACCCCCGAGCTATCCTGAAACCCTTACCCTAGAGCCATCCTGAAGGAGATAAGCCTCCCCATCCCTCAGCCCACTTGTGTGGCAAGCCCGCATGTTTAGCACCCACACATCTTGCTTATACTGTGGACTAATTATCTCTCTTTTTTAAATGGAATGCAACTTATTATTCAACTATGCTTATTGAAAATTGATTGCAGTGAATTTACAACAGCTACCATTAGAAGCACACCAGGCACATTCGTCATAGACAGAAAGTAACTGTGAAAATAAATGTCACGAGACTAGCAGAGGGGCTCTGCAGCTCCTGTGAGTGACCGGGAGGAGAAAGGCCCTCGTTCACCCACGTGCTCCTGCAGGCGCACCTGCCTTGTCACCTCCCGGCCAATGCTGGACGTGGAACTGCTGGCTCCTGTCTCACACCCCACTGCCCACTGAAGACACCGCCCTTCCTCCTCCAAAGGGCACAGCAGCCACAGCAGCAACTTCCAATTAAATCCAGATGCCATCCCTACTGTCAGTGCTGCCTAGAAAGAGGCCTGAGGTTTACTGCTGACCATAACAAAATGTGGCACGTGGCATGGCAGACTATGGCTTGTTGTCCCTGGCAACTGTCCTGAGCCCTCTGACACCAGAGGTAAATTGCTGCTGAGTACCAGAAACTCACTGTGCTCCAAGACCTCTATGGCTCCTTACTGCCTGGAGATACATCCACCTCAGCTCTCCAACCATATTCTCAGTTTTTGATGTAATTCTAGGCCACCCAGCCCTAAATGTAACCCTCCCTTAACTCCTCTATAGGCAAGGTCCTCAAGCTCTCTGAGTCTCAGAGCATGGGAGGGCAAGAACCTCTGTTTCCTTGGCTTGTCCTGGAACCCTGATCCTGCTTCCGTGTACCCCTTGGTTCTGTGCTGCTTCTGGCAATTTTCATGTGCACTTTCCCACGTGGTCCAGGTTTCCCCAGCGCATCTCTCTCTCTCCTGCCAAAGGGCCACTGTAGTTCTCTGCAGCTTCTCTGAGCGCTCTTCCTGTGCGCACTACCTGTGACTTCCCTCAGGCTCCACTCTCAGGTGAGAGTCCCCTCCTCCGGCATGCCTTCCCATTTCAGAAGGGCTCAGTTCCCTGCTCCCCTTTAAAGCATTTGTCCCCACCCTGAGGCTCCATGTGGCCTGGACCTGTGTCCCTCTGCTGCTTCTGTGGCCACAGCACCTTCTCCAGAGCCCACACAGGCTCAGCGCTCAGGGGATGGACGCTATTATCAGCGCTGAGTATGCCAGAGGCTGGGAGGTGCTGGAGTGGCCCCCACCCACGCTTAGTGCCCGCTGGTGCCCTACAAAGCCAGTCCTTCTCTGTTCTCCTCGCAAATATGTCTGGCCATCTTCTCTCTGGGTGCTGTCAGCCACAGGGCAAGCTGGCAGGGCACACTTTCCTCACATTGTCAGCATGGAAAGGAGGGAGGAGTGTAACTTACCCCAGCTCCCAAAGCTAAGGACTGCCTGGGCCACGAGGACCTGTGGTCCTAGGACCCCAGGGTACAGCTCAGCCCTGGTGTACGGTGCTTCGGTAATCCTCCCTGTGAGCTCTGCACCACCAAAGCATGATCCCTGCTTCCTGCTCGAGTCATCACCCAGACTGCTCAACTGTATTTCCTTTCATCCTCATCTCCACCCACCCAAAAACTGCTGTCACCATTCCCATTTTAGAGGAAAGAAAACAAAGGCCCCATAGCCCGAGCACAGCCCCCACCCCCACCACACACATAGCTCCTGAGTGGTGTCTGGATTCTGACATAGGCAAAGAGCCGTAGGTCTGCCTGGCCTAAGCCTGTGCCACATGGAGCATTGTTTATGGTCAGCCGGGCTGCCCACCTAGGTGCTCGCTCCTCCTGACCCAGAGGCTTCAGCTGAGGGTGACACTGTCACCAGTTGTTGGAGAGTTGAGAGCACCATCTACTCCTGCTGCCTGCAACTCCAGAGCCCTGGCCCCCTCTGAGGCCTTCTGCTTCTCTGTGGAGTCTGGGCGGCCGCATAATCTTCCAGCACATTCCTTTTTGCTGCAGGTAGGCAGTCTGTTTCTGTTGCTTATAACCAGAACTGATTGTCTGCACCCCGACCATAAGGTCTTGCAGCCTCAGACTTCGTTTCACACTCCTTTAAAACTCTCCTCACGGGGGAGGCACCCGGACAGGTTTGGAGACTGAGCAACAGTGGAGGCTCTGGATGGAGCTGACCCCAGCAGTCCTTAATGACTTTACAAGTTTTGTTACTGTTCTCTACAATAATTGAACTGCTTGATTCTTTTCTAAATAAGCTAAAAAGTCCTCAAAATGTATCATGAAATGGGCACTGATTTCCAAATCCTCTCGGTTTGTTTGTTTGCCGTTGCAGTCATTGTCCTCGTTGGCTGCTGTTTGGTTGTTTGTTGTTGTTGTTTGCAGTACTGAGGACTGAACCCAGGCCCTTCAGACTGAGCTACATCCCCAGCCATTTTTTCATTTTGGAATTTTAAGACAGAGTGTCACTAAGCTGCTAAGTTGACCAGGCTGAGATCAAATTCGTGACTCTCCTGCCTCACCAGAGAGCATGCACCGCCACATTCAGCTCCTTAGAATGGAACATTTAGGAGGCGTGTGAGTTTAGAGGCAGTCCATCCAGGTTGGGTCACTAACTGTCCACTCTCCAGAGAGCCCTACCACTTCTCAGGGCCCTGCTGAGAGGCCGAGAAGAATGCCCCTTTCTCCTCAACCCCCGTGCAACACACTCACTGAAAATGAAAGCTGACTCGCAGCCTTGGATTTTAAAAAAGGTATTTTTTTAATGTTCAAAAGTAATACATCTTTGTACTCATCTACATTCTATCTCTGCATTTAGGCTGAGAGGTTGCAAAGTAGATCGCTCATCCGTGGACAGATGAGTGGGTGATGGCTAGGTGGGTTCCCACTGTGTGTGTATGTATCTTTGCATGAATCTTGTGACTTCCCCTGGCTAAGTCCCAAGATGTGGAATGGCTGTGTGGCCCAAAGGATGAGGAAACATTTTAAGACTTTTGACACCTAATTCTAAATGGCCCGATCTCATTTTCCTTCTGAAGAATCTCCCGCTTGCATTCTCACAGCTCTGGTCTCATGTGGGTCATGAAGGCCTGGAGTGGAATTTCTCACCAGAAAGTCCCTGGTCAGCAGGGCTCGGGCTTCCCACCAGACTGAATGCTAATGGTTCGTGGAGGGCTGGGGTCCCTGGAAAGAGTCTAAGCTGGAGATGGGGGGTGGTGAGTGTTGGGCATGAAGAGCACCTCTGAGCTGCAGGAAGGGCTGTGAGGCTGGTTCTCTGAGGGAGCCCTGCAGCAAACCTCTGGTCAGAGTCCCGGAAGCCTCACCCACCCACCCACAGGTAAAGAGCATGTTCCCAGCACCCAGGCTGCGAAGCGTTCCACTGTCAGGGTGCACACTTCCAGCTGTGCACCCTCACTGGGCCTGGGCTTTCTCCTGTTGATGCGGAGATGACCACGGGCACGCAGGGGGCAGGACCTTGTTCTCACTCCCAGGCCTGGCTAGGGGCAAACATGCTGAAGAAAGTAGGGAACAGGGCAGCTCTCTGGGCAAGTGAGCTCTTCACCCTTTCTTTCATGGGTCGGGAGTTCCTGGTGTCTCCAGTGGCTTTGGAGAGAGGAAGGAGGCTAGGAAATCTGGACTGCCTGGACCAGCAGAGGAGAAGATCATCATGTGCACAGTGCAAATCTACTCACCCGGGAGCCAGAGCACTGCCGGTTGCTCCTGAGGATCTTTCCTTGGCCTCCAAGATCATCCCCCCAGCATCATCTCCTATCACTTGCACCTTTGCACCACACCAACCTTGCAGAGTTTTGAACACACCAATGTTCCAGCCTCAGGGCCTTTGCACTTGCTGCTGACCTCTCTCAGACCCCATGGAATGCCCTCTGTGGATCTTTATAGGACTCAGTCCCTTGTTTCACTCAGACTCAGCTCTAACAGCACCTCCTTAGAGAAGCTTTCTGGGCCACCCATCTAAAACAGCAGCTTATCCCTGCACACCATCCCAACTCGTTCTGTGTTCCCTCACCCCATTTGTTTTCCTTCATAGCACTCACTCTCACTTAAAATTGTTTAAGGCACTATTTATTTGCTTATTTATTGTCTGTCACCTCATAAATAAAATATATATCCAAGGGGACAGAGACTTGGCTTGCACACTGCTATACCACCAGCTTCCAGTTCAGCACTGGCACATAGTAGCTGCTTAATAAATATCTGTTTGCCTCTGGCCGTGTGTGACTTCTTTTTCATTCAGCCCCACTTCAGCCACTTCATAGCTGTGCCACCTGTGCCAAGTCTCTTCTCTGCCTCAGTTTTCTCATCTATACAATGGCACTAACCATTTTTACTCCCAGTACAGTGGCACCACCACTACGTGACAGACAGCCATGCAAAGGCCTGCTGCCAAGCAGAGCTGCCAGAACTTGCAGACCTTCTAGGACCACGGACAGATACATGTCACCCTGGAAGGTTTTTGCTTAATTTCTCTGAGCCTCAGGGAGGAAGCCAGCTGAGGGGCTGCTGCGAGGTGAGCCAACTCCTGCTGCTTACCCATCACCCCACCCTGCAACCACCGGGCTTCCTCCTCGTGCTCCTCTGGGCCTATGAATAATTGACGGTGTCTGGGTCCTTTTCAGGGTGCCTCCTAATCCCTGGGGGAGAAGGAGCTCTTCTCTGTCTTGTTTTGCTCCCCGAGTTGGCCCCCTTCTCTGCAGGTGAGTCACTGGCCTAATCCTGTGGCTGATCTGAGGCCCCCCTCGAAGCCCTTGAGGCCTGGCTGGGGTCCAAGCCTCCCATGGGTGTTGGCAGCCAGTGGGCAGACCAGGCCCCAGGAACAGCATGCCCAGGCTGGCTTAGATTGTTCTAGAAGCAATTCCAGCTCTATTGCAGATGCCAGACAGAACCTTCACTCCTCCCAGGAAGCCTCAGATGCAGCCCTGAGACGGAGCCTGGAGCTACCTTGGGGACAAACATGGGCCTAGGGGTCAACCATTTGTATCCCTCTGGGAGCCACACACACTCACTGGGCACTAACTGTGGACACACACATGCAGGGCACTTCCCACACCTCATCTCACTCCTTCCCCACAGTGCCCTGAATAGGCAGGCTGGTCAACCTAGTCCACAGCTGAGGAGGAAGTAACCTGCCCAACGCCACACAGCTAACAAATAGCAGGTTTGTCTGGCTCTGTGTCCACCTTCTTCCCATGACACCAGAGAGACAATGCCAAAAAGATCCCAGGGTGGCTCACCAACCAGACCAAGGCCCAGAACTATGTCCATACACGAAGGGTCCAGCCTCACCCACCAAAGTTATCAAAGAGGCATCTCGGGGGTGGCCCTGCAACACACTCCATTCTCCTTCACAGAGGAGCATGTGCTCACCAACCCTCCCCGTGATGTGACCTTGGGTGCAATCAGTCTTACACTTGACTGTCAGCCTGGCTACTGGAAGGTGCTGTGGACCAGCTACCCTAACCTGTCCCATCTGAGCGGTCCTCTGCCCAAGATGACCAGTCAGAATACGATCAGAGTGTGCTGGCAGTGCTGAGAGCTGCTGGCCCGCTGCTCCACGGAAGTGAAGACAGATGTAACTCCGGGCACTGAAGCTGCCTGGAGGCCACAGAAACACAGTCTGTCCAGTAACAGGGGCCTCATGGAAGAAGCTAGTCCACAGAATAGATGACAGAAACCTAGAAGCCCTGGGTGGAGCTACCTCTGGGCCGCTCAGTTCCATAAGCCTTTGTTCTGCCACTTGCTACCACAGAATCTTAAGTGGTGCTTTGCTCAGTGTATGATCAATAAGCCATGGATTTGGTTGAAGTTTCATCCCAGAGCCTGCCCCTCTCACCTCACACATGGCAGGCCCTTGGCACGCAGAGCACATGACCTGAGGCAGGTTGAATCTACCCACCAGGGCATAGCCCGGCACACGGGAAGAAAAGGGAGGCTCCAGTAGGCACAACCCCAGCAAGGCAGATATCTCGAAGAGACGAAGCCAGAACTCAGATCCTGGTTGATCTGATATTTCATTCTACTTGTCAAATGACAAAAATGACAACAGTTTCCTTTGAAGAGCTTCGCTAGCTTTGTTTTTGCTCCAGAACTGGGCAGCACTTCACCCCCCAAATTGAGTAAATGCCAGTGAGCTGAGCAGAGGCCTGAAGGAAATAGAAAGAAAGCACAAAAAGCAAACGGGTCATTGCAAAGTAACTTGCCTGAGAACGGTGGGAACAGGGAAACAGAAGAACAGAAAAATAACTTGTTAACGCTGGGTCGCTACAGTGACAGTTTTTGTGTAAGGAAAGATTAAGGCAGAGGAAACATCATTACTGTGAAGGCTGAAACCGGCCTGCTTGGGAAACTTGACTGTTTCTCGCTCCTGATTTTTAGGAAAATCAGAGAACAATTTGGTCTTGGCTTGTTGATAGGGAATTTTGACATAAGTGACTTCATTTTGACTTTCAGTCCAGCCTATTGGCCATCCTGGAAGTCAATCCAAAAGCATGGCTTCCTAGAATGTTACTTAATGCGTAGAGGAAAGGGGAATGGGTTTCCTGACCCCTTTGCTCAGGATGGTCTCTGTTTCCCTCCCCAAAGCTGCCCCTAGATTGCCCACTTTTTTGACATAACTGGGACATCACACAGCCTCCTGTGTGGGGAGGGCACTGACAGCCTCTTGGTGACTTTGAGGATCCTCTTTACCTGCACCCCCATACTGAAACTTCCCACTTCTGCCAGGGGTGGGGGCGCTCTGGAGTCCAGCCCACCTCTTCCTAGAGTCACAGAACTGCCTCTCCCCTCTCCCCTGCTCCTGAGACCACCAAGAAAGGCCTCCTGGGCTATCCCTCTCTCTCTCTCTAGACACACATGAATATCTGGTAGGAACAGAGGCAGCATTTGGACATCTGAAGCAGCAACCAATTGCTAAGGTCACAAGGCGGGGCCTGGAGACAGAGGCCAGGCATCAGAGAGTGGCCCAGGAAACACCTGCTCTACATGGGTTGCTGGGACACCAGGAGCAGCAGCAAGGTAGCACCACCTCCTGCTGCTTATGACC
Organism: Dinomys branickii; assembly: GCA_004027595.1. NCBI lineage: Eukaryota > Metazoa > Chordata > Mammalia > Rodentia > Dinomyidae > Dinomys > Dinomys branickii. The sequence goes on from PVLD010007989.1 coordinate 68,145, forward strand.
TAGCAACACGGCTATGGCTTGTGTCATGCTTGCGTACGTGGGGCTTTTTGGATGTAGCTGGATTTAGGATGTGTGCAAGTGAATTCGGGGCGTGATACTGGGATTAAGGGTGTGGATAACTGAAGCCCCGCCCTGATGTGGGTGCACCAATCAATAGGCTTATAGCCTGCATGTAATAAAAAGGGACAGAGAGAAGGCAGGCTGTTGGTGCTGCTCTCAGTCTTCTGCCTGCCTCTCAACGAGCTATTTCTCCTCTGCGATGTCTCTCCGCCATGTCGCCCTGTCTTGGAACCAGCCGACTTGGATGTGAAACCTCTACAAACTGTGAGCTAAAATAAACTTTTCCTTTTTTGTGGGTGTTGGGTATTTTGTCTCAGCAATGAGAAAAGTAACGAAGACAAACATCAAAGTGGAATTGCCCACATGTATAGCTACTCCAGTGATGTGTGACAATCCTCCACACATAGTGACAGCGGCATGACACAGAGTTCCGTGAGTACAAATCCCACCGCCCACAGGTGTCACACTTACAATTCAACCAACCTTGGATCAAAAATACATCTGCACTGCACAGACTTTATTTTCTTGTCGCAGTTTCGTAAACCCTGTGATATAACAGCTTTTGACATAGTGTTATAGCTTGGCTCTGGAATGTCCCTCAAAGGCCTGTGTCTCAGAGGTACAATTCCAAGATTGGTGCTACTGGGAGGTAGTACAAACTTTAAGAGAGGGGACCTGGCTGGCGGTCTTTAGGTCATTGAGGGCATGTCTTTAAGGGGGATACTGGGATCCCAAGCTCTTCTTCCTCTTTTTTTTTTCCGCATCACAATTATGAAATGAACAGCTTTGATCCATCTACCACAGATTCCTACTATTATGTGTTGCCTCACCACAGACCCAAGGCCAACAGACCATTGACTGGAACCTCCCGAACTGTGAGTCAGTGTCAACTTTCTCCTCTTATAAGTTGATAAGCTGGCTAACACACATATCACTTATACTGTATTAGGTGTTATAAGTTGTCCAGAGATGATTCAAAGTTCTATGCAAATACTATACCATTTTGTAGTAGAGATTTGAGCACCTTGGATATGGGGACATGGTTTAGTCCTGGAACCCACTGCCAGAGAGGCCAAGGGCCCACTGAAAATGCACAGGAAGCTCTGTAAGGCTGCACAGCCAACTGTTAATGGTCTATCTCCAGGAGTGGGGTTAGGATGTTCAAAGTGACATCAGTGTCACATAGCATTTCATTTTCTTCCCTACCCTCACAGCTAAAAATTACTTATAAAAAATAGCAAATATGTGAACATAATTAAATAAAGATCCTGGTGTGCTATAGTGGGAAGAAGTATATCCAAGGTTTTGACTGCTTGTCTCATGGCAGAGTAGCAGAAGAGGAAGGAGGAGGGGACAGACCCCAAGTCTGCAGAGAGAAGCACAGGGGTTCCCACCTTCACTTACCTCTTCAGAGATAGGGACCCCATGGCACCTAAGGCTGGAGAAGTTTCCAGAAGCCTGAGGCCTCTGGGATGAAAGCATCTTCTCATGGCCTCTGACCAAAGGGAGGTGTATGGATGTTATACGGTTATATTACAATGTTACATGATTATATTAAATATTATTTTAATTAGCTTTTTCATCATATTTCTATATTTTACAAAATCCAACATGTCAGGGAGGGGACAGAGTGAAGGTTCTAAAAGCAGAGACTTTCGTGGGGTCTGATCCTGAGGAGGAAAATGTTTTCTGGGTAAATCCAACCCAAAGGGTAAACAAGCCTTATGATAACATTTTTTAAAATTATTACATGGGCTGGGCATATTGCTCAGTGGCACAAGCACCTTCCTGGCAAGCAAAAGGTCCTGAGATAAATTCTCAGTATTAAAAAAAATCCAAAAAAATAATTACTTATCCTGCATTTTAATGGTACAAGTAATACAGAAAATGATTCCCTGAATAATTCAAACAAGCTGAATGAAGTTGAGGAACCCCTTCCCTGTCCTCCCTATCTAGCCTCTCTTTGAAAGGTGACCATCCTACCACATTTGGTAAACATCTTTCTAGAACTTTCTCAAAGCCATGACAAATACACAGACCTACTGAAATAAGAAACTTTAGTTTGCCTTTTGTTTATTTAAAATAAATACCTGATGTACACACTCTTTTGCAACTTTTTTCTCGGAACAAGTCTTAGAAATCTGAGTCAGTTCGTGTGGATCTTTCTTGTTCTTTTTAAGTACTACAGAGAACTAAAGTATCGATGCACCAGATATCACTTAACTATTTAACATGGTGCTTAGGTAAAACAAGAAACTCCTGTCATCTGACACAGGAAAGCAACCTCTACCCCCACTCGCACCCCCCTGCACACAGACATCTCCCTGCTTCTGTTTCCTCACTGGTAACATGGTGGCAGTCACCTAAGTGTCTGTGGAAATCTGGACAGCCTGTAGCTTTAAACCTTTGCTCTCCCCTGTGATACCTCTGTCTTCCTGTTCACCTGACTCAGCTAAGGGGCCCCTGCCTCCTCCCAGCCAGCCCCTGGTGGCCCTGGCTGCCCAATTTCTTAGGCTTGTGACAAAACAACACAAAGCACCCTTGGAGCTTGTGGCTGCCTTAAAACTGTAGTTTTGTCTCGCTCTGTGCTCTGCTAAAGCACCCGTGCTTGGTTTTGTCTGGAGCTGTCAGGAAATGGAGACAACGGGCCCAGCACATCCTCACTAACACTCAGGACCCAAGGGCCTCACACAGAGGCCAAATCCTTTGTACCAAGAGTCCCTTCAGACGAACGCTACAGTGTGGGGACTTGGGAAGAAGAGGACTCCAAGGACCTAACTGCATGCTCCCTCCTCCAGCAGGGGGTGGTCCACCTGCCCCTTGTCCTCCTAACCCATCAGGGGCTGATTTTCCAAGGGATCCCATGTGGGTTTGTCATTGCATAGCTCTGCTCCCCATAAGATAGACAAAGTTTCCAGCACTTTACATTCAGGAACCCAGTGAGTGAAAACAAAACCTTTTTGTTGCTGTAACAAAATACTTGAGGCTAGATAACTGATGAGGAAAAACAAGTTTACTTGACTCACAGTTCTGGAGGGTGGAAAGTTTCATGGCATGACACCAGCATCTGGGGGCTTTCTTGCTGCATCGGAATAGGCCAGAGGACATCACGTGGCAAGACAGAGCAAGTGTGCGTATTTGGGTCTCTCCTTTGCTTCTTCTAAAGACCCCCAAGGCCATCATGGGGCTCCACCCTCATGACCTCACCTCCCAAGAGCCCCCTGTCAAACACTATGGACCTCTGCACATCATTAGCATATGAATTTGGGATTAAGGTTCTAACACATGAACATTTGAGGGACACATTTGACCGTAGCACCCCTTGAGATATGTTCCGCTATTACTCCCTCTTGGCAGAAGAGGAGACTGAAGCAGTACTCCAGATAAACACCGTTACCTGTTGGCAGAGCCAAGCTGGGATTACAGGTCTGCATCGCTACCTCAGCTTCTTTTCATCTCATGTGTGAGGAATCAGCAAAGGTCTCCCAAAAACTCATTTCATGCATTGACTCACTCACAAACCATGTTTCATGTCCCTTCCATGGGACAAGAGGCTAGGTGTTCGTGTTACTGACAGGACAGGCAGGGCACCTGCCCTTGTGGGCCTTATCAAGCAGAGCCGAGCAAAAAGTGCTCAGCCAAGAGATTACCACTTAGTAGGTCTTCAGCAGACAAAAGACAGATTTGAAGAATCTACAGGGAAGTGGAGGCCTTTGTGTCTGGGAGGGTGCTGAGCTGCAACGTGCTCCAGCCTGCTTCCGCGTACCCTGACCCATGCTTCTGGGTGCTGACTTCCCAAGATGGCCAGGACCTGCCTTCCACCTCCCCAAGCCATTTCACAAGATGACTGCGAAACCTCTCAGCTCCCCTGGGAGGCCCGGGCTGCTCCAAGTGCTCCACACTGCGGTTGCCATGGCAGCCAAGGGGGATCTCACCCACCCCAGCATCCTGTTCATTCTATTGGCTCCCTCTGAATTGTCTGAGGCCTCTCTATGCCAAGTCCTCTGGGACACAGAGGAAAGACCCTCAGTCCAGGAAGACCCTATCAGAAGGATTCTTGAAGAAGAGCTGTGCACACTCAATCACACACACACACACACACATGTGCACACAGTGCACACATATACATGCTCTGAACACTTGTGCACAAGCAAATGGAAAATCAAGGCACTCAAAAACTTGTAGGAGAACAAACACAGATCATGAAATAGCACCCTGATGGCAATTTGGAGGCACGGGGACACACAGTCTGGATTAGTTGTCCTCTGCCACATAACAACCACCAAACTGAGCCACTGTCCATCATCTCACATGGTTTCCCAGGGTCAGGAACCAGGAGGAGATCCACAGGGTCTCTGGCCACAATCATGCCATCAGATCTCTCATAGTCGCCCAAGGTACACAGAGATGTGATTCCGGGGAACTCTTGTGGCTGATGGCTGGAGGCTGCTGTCCCTGGCTGCCAGTGCACACTGCAGGGCTGCTCGGGGCACAGATTCCCCCAGAGCGGGTGACCCAAGAGCAAAAGGCAGCACAGGGGTGAGCAGAAAGCAACCGAGATAGGAACTGAATCTCACAGGTTCTGGCCTGCTGCGGGAGCACCCAGTACAATGTGAGGAGACAAGGGTGCCACTTAGGATCACTGGACTATGTCTTGGAGGCTGGCCACCACACCACTGATGACCTTCCTCTTTGCTAAAACAAAACCCCAGTTTAGGCCTGGGGTGCGGATTTGTAGTAGAACACTTGCCTAGCAAGCACAAAGCTCTGGCTCCATGAGATGAGTCAAAAGAGAAATCTGGGGGATATGATCGACTTTCAGTAATCAGATAATCCCATAGTTGTCATCTAGAATTAGTTTAGAAGGTACAAATGATCTAATCGATTCTGGCCATAGAGCCTGAGGACAAGTCTGGAGAGTGTACCCTGAGAAAAGCTTTTCCTCCCTACTACAGGCAAGAAATTACTATTCCCTCTCTGAACGTCATAGATTTGTCTGGAGCTATGGCAGCTGTTTTTCAACCATGAGAGGAATCATTGCCAACAAATGAGAGGGCAAAGGGGAAAGATCTGGTTGTATCTAAATCAACTGATCCCAGAACTGTCCTCTGGACTGCTTGTTACATGAAATGATACATTTCTCATTGCTTAAGAGTCTTTTGGTTCTGTTATGTGCCACGAAAAGCATGCCAGTAGAAGTAGACACCTTCCCGAACACTGGGAAATCAGGGCAGGCTTTAAGAGAAACTAACTGTCTTTAAGCGGGCCCCTAATGAATGGTCAGAGATTCAGGTCAACCAGCAAGAGAAAGCATTCCAGACCACAGGAAGAGCATGAGAAAGCATCAGAGCCCTGGAAGAACAAGGGCCCTTGGTGTCTGGTGCACAAGACATCTGCAAGGGAGTGGCAGAGGTAAGAGGCCACTCTGCAGGATAAACAGTGTCCTAGGGCCAGTCAGTCAGGTTCAAGCAGCTGAACTTCAGCGGGAAAGTAAGGGGTGCCACAGGAGGGCCAAGGCAGAGTTGTGGAAGCACACTTGGGAGCAGTGTGGCAGACCGAAGGCAGTGAGGTAGCAGGAAGGCAGGGAGCCAATACCGCCTCATGTTCAGCCCATCCCAGACCGGAAGTGTGGTTCACCGTGAAGGGTTCTCAGGGTGCCCTTGGGGGTCCAGCCAGTGGTACCAGGCCTCCCAAACCCACAATCTCACAATGGGAATTTTACTTGGTAAAAAGTGTTAAAGTCAGACTACATCATGCTGTAAATTACCCACGGGTTTCCCATCACACTGGAGGTGAAATCCAAACTCTTACCCTGACTGATAAGTCCCTGTGTGATCCAGCACCTGCCCCTTCCTGGCCAGTATGCTGCCATCACACTGGCTCTCTCCTCTTCACCAATGTGCCACTTTTGTTCTAACCACAGGGCCTTTGCATGGGCAGTTTCCTCTTCCTTGTGTTGGGAGCCGGTGTGAGGGCTTGCTGTTAGTCTCCTTGGAATCAGCCCCTCCCACCGTGTTACCAAGATGGCGCCTATATCCTGTTTTCTGGTTCTTGTTGCTGACTCTGTGTATACCTTATATAGAAAGGTGCCTGCTTACGGCGCCCTGAAACCAATCCTGAAGGCCCACGTAGCGTAGTGTGATTTGCTAACCGCCCTTATATAAGTTGCTGTAACGGGAAGCTGGAGGAAGAAGAAGTAGCCTGGAAGGAGCCACGTAGAGTGGACTCCTGTGGGGCTTGTGCTGTGTCCAATAAAGAAACACGTTACAGAACCCGATTGTCTGCGTGCTGCCTTCCGCGGGTCGGGAGCGGCGTCGGACACCTTGAATGAGCTTTCTGTGGCTTTTTACTTGGCTGCCGGCTGCTCAGTCTTCAGATCATAACACAGATGTCTCCTTCCTGGAGATTTCTCCTCTGACTTCCCTATCCAAAGTAGGCTCCATGTCACCTGCTACTCTATTATGTGTCCTGGGTACTTCCATCCGGCACATACCACTTTCTGGAACTATATCTTAGGTAGTTTTTCATTTGCTGTATATTGTCCCTCTGCTCCCTCTGTCATGTTTGCTACTAAAGCCCCAGCACCTGGTACTGTTCTTGGCAATACAGAGAGCAAAAAGTAATATTTATTCAGCTCATACCCACATCTTTGCTTTCATGTGGAACATGAGGCCACCCAAGCAGATAGGATGTTGCCCTCCTCAGCAGTGAAGTGCCCATGCATTTTCTCATCCAGGTGCCTATGTGCCTGAACTGATCCCTGCACACTGCACCAGAGACTGTGAGGACAGAGACTGTCCTCCACATCCCTGGGTGTCTGGGTCCTATTCTACAATAGACATTTAATAAGCGCTTGGTTGTGCAGACTGAGGAGGAAGAAGAGAAGGAAGGAGATGGTGGGGTCGTGATGAGCTTTGTTTGAGTACAAATTTCAGCGATTACCTCGGAGTCTCCATCCGTCCGCCAATCATCTGGCAGCTGGGAGTCATGGAAATAAAGATCTCTAAGGCAGAGCCCCTACCTCAAAGAATTTGCCATCTGAACAGAGAAGCCGCGCAGAATGGAAGATTACAGCCCAGGCCAGAGGAAAGGGCAGGGCTCTAGAGTCAGCCCACCTTAAATCCAAACTCCAGCTCTGCCACTGGCTGCTGTGCCTCTCTCATCCTTGCGTCCACATGGTGACAGTCATTCTCACCTCCTGGGGCTGTGAGAATTGCTCAGCACACCGGGGTCCTCCACAGCAAGCACCCGGGTTCTCACTGTAACCAACACACAGCGCAGTACCCCGCTGACCCCACCCCGTTCAAATCACACAGCAGCAACCAGTAGGTGAAAGCACCTGGGATGCTTCTCACCAGCATTCTCCAACGCCCTCCTTGCAGAGCATGGGAGCTTTTGTCACACCCACAGATCTTATTAAAAATCTTGGCCACAAAGCACAGGCTCCATAAAACGTCTCCAAAGTGATGTTTCAAAAGAGAGCACTCATTTTGTAGAGATAACGCATTATAATACTTGCGAGTAAAATGGAAGGATGTCAAGGATTCCCTTTCAAAATAATCCAGCATGAAAGGGGTGATGTGGGAGGAAAAAAATAGTAAAGCAAGTGTGGCCAGAAAGTGGAGACTGTGCGGCCAGGGAGACGAGCACCTGCAACCGGAACCCGAGATAATGTTTGTGGTTTTTTTGTGTTGGGGAAGTTCTCATCATGAAAAGTATATTTTAAAAGCTCTCTAAGGAACCTCCTTAGGAAAATACTCTAATTTCCCCATTTCATCAATGAAGAAGATGAGATCCAAGGAGATTGGGTTACTCATCCAAGCAGCTTGCTTGGCCACAGTCAGAATTCAAACCCAGCCCTGAGCATCAAAAATAAAAAAAATTACAAGAAAAAAACCAATGATCTATGAAAGTGTCCACAGAAAAACACATTTAAAAACTAACAAGAACAATGTTAAGAAATATAAACTAGCTGAGCATGGTGGCACAGGCCTGTAATCCTGGCACTCAGGAGGCTGAGGCAGGAAGATCATTGTGAGCTCAAGGTCAGCCTGAATTACAAAGTGAGACTGTCCCCCCATCCAACACACACACACACACACACACACACACACACACACACACACATTTTTCTTTATATCATCAGTTTAGGGTGAGGAGGAGCTCTATTCTCTGTGTTTCCGTTCCTGGTGAGATCAGGGTTTCTGAGGCTGGTGGGGGGAATGAGCCCACAGCACAGGTGTGTCCTATCTTGCCAGTCAAACCAGCATCTCTCGCTGTGTCTTTCAGAGTCCCCACCCAGGCCTGGACCCTGCAGGGACACGCCACACAGGCAGTGTGGGGTTCCTTCAAGCCCTCAGTCTGGTTCAAACTCAGCCTGCCCCTTGCTAGCTATGGAGCTTGAGCAAGTCACTGTCCTGCTCCACCCGGGCCCTGGCATCGCAGGGGGAGAAAGTGTTTCCCCGCTGCCTGTTGCAGACAGAGCAGCATTCAGGTGCCCACGTAGCTCCTACAAAACCCTCGGACACTGAATGAGTGGAACTTGCCTTACAAAAGCTGGAGCTGAGTCATCCCCGCAACCTCTGCATCGTGGGGTTCACGGAGCAGAAGGTGGGTGACTGGCAGGATGCACACCCACAACAGAGGCAGCCCAGCATCCTCCAGTGTGGCACTGCCACCAGACGGCTCCTCTTTCCCATGGAGCATACAGCGGGGTTCACCTGTGTTCCCAGGCACATTTTCCGGAAGACCCAGTCCCTGGCAGGAGGCCTTAGAGAGGTCACCTGTCTGACCCTTTGTTCCGCATAAGGCAGCTACAGACTGAAAAACGCATTAAAGTCTGATGGGCTGGCCACACCCCCAGGACTCCGCCTCTGTCTGGCTGTCTGCCTGAGGATTCCTTCAAGAGAGGTGACAGCCCTCTGCCGGTTAAGCCTGCCTAATTTTCAGGGACTTCCCAGTGAGCATGGGAGAAAAAAAAGGCAGCGACTGCCCCCAGCTGGTGCAAATCAGGAACAGGGGGCTCATGGCTGAAGAACCCAGAGATGAAGCAACAGCCCCCGCCAGGACAACAGTAGGTTTGATGAGCACCTACTGTGTGCTAGGCTCTTTTCATTAGCCGCCTCATTTAAGCCTTATAGTCACCCTACAAGGCTCCATACCACAGAGGAGAAAGCTGAGCTCCAAGCTCCGGTCAAGGTCACTCAGTTATTAAATGGCAATACCAAAGTCCTAAAACCCAGACCCTATATGCCAGATGGGGGAGAAGACAGGAAAAGAATGAAGACATCGAGCATAATCTCTGTCCCACATCCATGGGGTAAATGGTCCCTCAAAACATGGAAGGCCCACACAGATGCTGTGGCACACACCTGTAATCCCAGCACTCTGGAGGGGCTGAGGCAGGTGGATTCCAAGTTTGAGCCCAGCCTGGATAAATTAGCAAAATCCCGACTCAAAATATGAAGGACTGAGGATGTGACGCAGCATGAAGGCCCTTGTTTCGACCTCTAATATCACCCCCAAAATGCACAAGCCCTAAGGTCCACAGCGATGGCATGTGCAGATGGGACCTTCAGGATAACTAGGGTTGGACAAGTTCTTAACAGTGGGCCGCATTAGAGGGTTAGTGTCCTTTTTTTGAGACAGGGTCTCACTATGCAGTTCAGCCTGACCTTCAGCTCACTTTGTAGCTCAGGCTGGCCTCGAACTCACGATGATCCTCCTAGCTCAGCCTCCCGAGTGCTGGGATTACAGGTGTGTGCCACCATGCCTGGCTTTGTTAGTGCCCTTATAAGAAGAAAACCCACCATGTGAGGACACAGCAGGAGGGTATCTGTCTGCAAACTAAGAAAAGGGCCTCCTTGACAACCACATCCCAGCCCCTTGATCTTGAACTTCAAACCCCCAGACCATGAGGAAGAAATCTCTGTTTAAGTCACCCAGTCAGTGGTATTTTGTCATGGCAGACAGAGCTGGCTGCCACAGCAGGTGCCATAGCTCCCCTAGGAGAGCAGCCACTCCCTACCCATGGCTGACCATGTGCCATGCACACACTGCCCTAAGGATATTAAATGAACCACTGCACTTTGTTCACCTCCTCAGTGACACATGAAGTAAGTACCATGTGTATTCCCCATTAAGATGTGAGGCACAGGGAAGGCAGGCCACCCCGCAGGAGCCTGCCCCTCTCAGCCTCTCGGAGGAGCGCTCCCTCTAGCTCTCTACATCCCAGGATCCAACGCCATCACTCCTGCTTGCACAGCCTCATGCCAAGCACTCGCCAGCCCTGCTGACTCTTCTTGAGCTTGATGCATTTCAGAAGGTGTCAGCCCATTTGCCGCTGCATGTTGGGGGCTGCAGACAAGATGAGTGACAGTAGGCCCCATGCTACTGTAGGCTGTGACCCTTGGATTGAACTACTGCACACCCCTCCTCACCCATCGCCCTGGCTCTTCTGGCCTCTTCCCAGCTGCTCTCCAACCTACAACCAGAGAAGCTCCAGCCCAAGGACGCCACCTGCACACAGCCTCGGTGGTCCCTATAGACTTCAGGACGGAGGCCCAGGCCCCTGAAGGTCCTAGCACAATATTGCCCTGTATCTGCTGCAGCCTCACATCCTCAAAGCCATACTGAAGAGTTACCTGTGGTTAGTAACCAGCGTGTCCTTCAGCCGGGGTGCGCTGTTGTTAAGAATGCAGCTCGTAAAAGAGAGAGGATGGGAAGCAGGCAGGGAGACCTTTCAGAGATGGGGAGAGGATCAATAATGAAGCAGGAGAAGGGAAGGGAAGAAGAAGTAAAAAGGACGAAGATGTGATGTGTACATGCACCAATTCCCCAGAAATGTATTCATTATGTACTGCAAACGTATATAAAAAAGAGAGAGAGAGAAAAAAGCTGGGCATGGTGACACACATCTGTAATCCCAGAGGCTGGGGCAGGAGGGTCACAAATTTAAGCCCAGCCTGGGCAACTTAGTGACTGAGTGACAGCCTGCCTCAAAATTTAAAAATTTTTAAAGGCCAGAGGATAGAGAATATAATTCAGTGTAGAGGCCCTGGGTTCAATTCCCAGTACTGGGGGGAAAAGCAGGTTCTAAGTCAGAATACCTGGGTGCCACGTACCATCAGTATGACATTAACCCAGTCATTGAAACTCTCTGGGTAAGTAAGTCAGTATCAAGTATTATCTTTAAATTAGGGATAATAAAAGCACCTGCGTAAGATAACAATAGGATTTTGGGTCGTGCCTGGCGTACAGAGTATAATACCTGGTTCACAATGCCTGGATCACTAAACATGTTAAGCATTTCATACAATGCCAGTAGGTGTCACTTAGTAATTTTAATTAAATACTAACCCACCATTACTGCTTTGGCAAGGATAGTACAGCTCATCAAATATTCCATTTGTTCCCTGATAGTTCTCAGCCCCTCGCAGATACCCAAGACCTTGTGGTCACTTCTGGCTGGCAACATGAGGGTGGAAGTGTCAGGCAGAGCCTTAGGACTGAAGTAGTGTTTACCCTGCAGACCTTCCTGTGGGCCAGAGAACACCAGCCAGACTGTGGCTGGGGGCCCCGGAGGGCAGAGAGTTGCAGATGCTCCCTGCCCGTGACTGTCCCAGCCGGAATGGTGGAGAGAGAGGGAGACACGGAGATGCCCACAAAGCAGCCTCAGTGGATCTGAAAAGCAGAACACGGTGAGAGCAGTGAGAACAGACTGAGGATGGCAGCCCTGTGCCATCCACACGAAATAGCCCTGCACATCTTACGGGGGGTTCCCGGGCAGAAGTAGCTGGATCCGGCCCAGGAGACTGATTTGCTATTGTGGGAAGAAAGCAAGACCCACCAAATGGCAGAACCAGGGACTTCACCAGAGCTGCCTACAGCAAGGAAGTCAGCCTCCAGTGCCTGCATTTGGCAGACTCCGAGGCAGGCAGAGGAGCGGGAAAACCAAAGTGTGGGAAGAAGTGACGGCTGCCTGTGAGGCCTGGCTGGAGGCTGCTCGCCTAGGGAAGCTGTGAGTAACTGACTCATAGAGAAGCATGCTGTGCAGGTGTTTAGGGGATGTCTTTGGAGTTCTATGGTTGGTCCTATGTCAAAAGCAGCAAGAGAAATGAGGGTCATATCAGTTATTAATCAAGCACTGGCAGTTCGGGGCCAGTTATATCAGGGTTTACTGTTTGGCTTTCTGGGGTGTTACCAGAGACTGTCTACTACCCTAACTCACTGGCCTGTGCATTCACTGGGGTTGGTTTCCTGGGCTGGTTGTTGCAGGCTCTATACTGAGTTCTGTTCTCGCAGTCGAACTGGCCACTCACCATTTGTACAATAATCTCACCATGGGAGTGGGGCTAGAAATGGGTTGAAGAAGGAAGAGAAAAAAGGACATGGTGAGAAGAGTGCTGCATGTCCCCAGGAAAACAGATGAGTATGATTCCTCAGCCCTCTTCTCCCAGGGCGTTGGTTCTATAACGAACCCACAGGGCAGGCTCCAGAGCAGTGGTTCTCCACCATGGCTACCTGTTAGAATCACCAAAACGGTTTTGAAAAATCCTGAGGCACTTTCTCTCATTCAGTATTTGAACTTCTTTTCTACCACAGTGACAACGAGCTTGCAGTAACATCAGGACATTTACTCTAGTTCGCAGGGCACACTAACAACTATACTGTTACTACCAACAACTTCCCCAGAATCTCTTCTAAGTCACGTTCATGGTTTATTTGAGGTTCTTTTCATTGTGAAAATGCATCCTCTTGAGAGTGGGGGGTCATAGCTCTAGAATGATTTCCATTGTTTCTGTGGTTGTTACCACAGGTTCCACTTGTTTCTGTCTGTATTCAAGCTTAAGATTGCTTTTCCCATCATTTTTATTTATTTATTTTAATTTTAAATTATTTTTTGGTGGTCCTGGAGGTTGAACTCAGGGTCTTGCCCATTGTCTTGGTTACTCTTCTCTCACTGCTGAGACAAAATACCTGATACCCAAAATTGAGGAAGGAAAGGTTTATTTAGCTCACAGTTTGTGCTGGTTTCAGTCTACACTTGGCTACCTCCGAGGCAGAGCAGCACAGGGCAGCCAAACACAGCAAAGCAACAAAGTAACAAGGACAAAATGCAGGAGCTGCCGGAAGAGCAAGTCTTACATATGACTGGGAAAAGAAAGAGAGAGGAAAGAGGCAGGTCCCACAATCCCCTTCGAGGCCCCATCCTCCAGTGACCTAAGACCTGTCCTGAGGCCCCATCTCTTCAAGGCTCCACCACTTTTCAGTAGTACTAAGCTGAAGACCAAGTCTTTAACATGTGGGCATTTAGACAACCTTCTAGATCCAAGCTTTAGCATGCAGCTTACATATGCAAACTATCCGCCCCAGGGCAGGTATAGCACTCACACCCAATCAATCAAAACTCTAAAAGCCCACCCCATGACTGCCTGTGGCTTCGAGGGGACACCCAGACACAAACCGTAACACACATGATAGCCAAGTGTTCTACCATTAAGCTATACCCCCAGCCCTAATTTTTTTTTAATGTTCTGGTTCAGTAAGTCATTTATGTGGTTTAAAAGTCAAACCTATTAAAAATGGCTTTTTCATCCCCATGTTTTCTCCCCATCCATTACTCCCAATACATTTTTTTTTATTATTTCTAGTTTGTTCTCCACATTCCATTTTTAGCAAAAAAGAACATTAAAGGTAGGTTCTTGCACTTAATATATTTTGGAAGCTACTCCAGACTGGCTCATAGAAATTTTCCTTGATCGATTACAAAAAAAAAATGTTTAATTGCACAAGGAGGCACTGCTCTCTTCTTTGGTTTTTAAAAGTTGAACCTTGCAAGTAAGGATGAAGCCCCTTTTCTCAAGCCTCTCCAGCTTCCTGCTTTCTCCTGCAGCCCTGCCAGAGACTGCTGCATGCTAAAGCTTGGGTGTTGGGCATTTTGTCTCAGCAACAAGAAAAAAGTAACCAAGACAGTTGTTATCAAGCAAGCTCTTCCACATGCATCTGTGGTGGGTCTAGGGTGGGTCTAACAACCTAATTTCATAGTAATCCACCCAGTCCCACAAACTCCATTAAGAAAAGACTTAATGACTCTTAATTGTGTCTCAGAGGCTCCAGCTTCCAATATGGCCCTAGGGGCAAACAAATTTTAACATGAGTTTAGGCCCAGACCAGTCACATTGAAACCATAGTCATATATTAATATGTTTACAGTGTAAAGGAAAATACGGCAAGCTGTATGGTGTCTGTGAGTCACATCAAAACACTTGCAAATCCTAGAGCAGGTACCTGGGTAAATATGAACATTTTTGAGAGCAAGGCCCCTGTCTTCGCTCAGACTTTAACTGCAGACCTCCTCCACACTGGACCCTGAGCTGGGCCCTAGGCATAGAGTAGAGGAAAAGGCAGTGTAGACTGGTCCATTTTGAATGTAGTATGGAGTTAGTGATTAATGGCATGGTCTCTGCAACCAGGCTGCCTGAATATAGATCCTAGCTGTGCCATTTACAAACTGTGACCTTGTTGATCTTGTCTCTATTTAAAATGTTAGTAGTTTGCTCATCACAGATTTTTTGCATTAATTTTGATTTTTAAAACATATCGCATTAACATATTATTTTTCTTGATTACTGAGGTCTTTTTCTCATTCCATTTAAATTCAGCATCTGAGATGAATGCCTCACGGGGCTCACCATGATGCCATCCTTGTCTTATGCAACTATTTAACTCCTTCACAGTGTTGTTGAGAAGGTTAAATAAACTCAAATATGTGCAGAGCTAAGATCAGAGCTCAGCTGATGTAAGGTCATTATTTTGACCATTGTGCCACACACTCAAAGGGCATCTTGTTCACGTCAGCTGGTCAATCAGTGATACATTGGCTACTGCCTGCTGGGTGTTTAATTCATCATCTCTTATGAAAATCTCCATCTCAAGCAGAAGTTTTGCATAATTCTCTGGGAAATGTACTCCTCTCCGACACTCTTTGCCACACCATGATTTGTTTGGAACATAATCTCAGCATTCTTTCATGGGAGACTTAAAATTCTCCACTCCAACCACTTCAGCATTCTTGCAGAAGTCCATTCATCTTTCCCGTGATCACTTCTACTGCTTCCTCCTGCAAGCTCCCCATGACGCCAGGATCCCTGCCTGGAACCTGAGTTACGAATGTGTCTCAGGTACTTGTCATCATGGCCTTCATTGCCTGTTTTCCTCTCATGTTCAATCTGCTAATTCAAAGAGGACAGTTACAGAAATGGTCTTCTGGGGACTCCTCCTGTCAGTGTAAATCCAAGGAGCGCTGCCCTGGTAGTCCTGCCTTCTTCCCTACGTATGTTCTTCTAACTCATAGCCATCTATCTTCCCGTTTTCATTTGATTTTGTTCCAGCCCCTTCTGGGGCGAGCATCTTTTAAATACAGTTCAATTATTAATCTTCCTCTTACTGAACTGTTCCTTATCCTTTCTTTCTCCTTACTGTATTCTTTCCCCCTCACTTTCCATATGACTTATACTTGCTTTCTATTCTGCATTTTGTATTCTGTGCCACCTGGTCTATATAATTCAGAGCAACAAATATTGATCTTCATTTCCGTTTTGGATTGCCCAATTATCTCCAGTTCCATTTCATGCATCCATTTGTGAAGCTTCTGTCTTCCTGAACTCATTTTCCTCATGATTAACTTCACAATAAGGGCCCATTGCTACAGTCAAAGTCATTATCTGCCCTGGCTCCACTCCCAGGCAGCTTTTCTACTCTGGCCTTTGTCTTCATATTCTCCTGCATATCTCAGTGCCTACAGGAAATCTCCAACTTTATCCTTTACTCTGCTGAGAAAAGAAAGTGGCCCTGAGGTGGCCAGACACCAGTAAACCAAGAAACCCTTGGACTCAGGGACACAAGTAGAAATGCCAACAACTTCCTAATGGCAACATGACAATATTTACTGATACGATTGTTTGGAGGCTCTAGCCAGGGAGTACAGCTATTCATATACCCTTGGCCAAGGAAATAGTCCTTCATTGGGGGTGGTCATCTTCTTTTACCTAGCATGCTTCAGGAGGGATGCACATGGAGCAGTGAGTAAGGAAAGGGACACCCACCTAGCCAGCCAGATCAGCTGAATCAACCTGGTGATCAGTGAGGTAACATATGTCACAGCTACATTACCCTGTGATATGACAACTTGACTTTAGTAAGGATGGCCTAGAAGATTAGTCAAGTTCTGGGTGTGGCTTTGGATGATGGATGTGTGCACCAGTAAACTGAGAGGGGAAGACCCACCTTGCATGTGGTTGGCAGTGATCAATAGGCTTGTAATTTGGATGGAATAAAAAGAGAAAGAAGGAAATGTTCCTCTTTCAGAGGAGTTCTAGTCTTCACCATTGCCTTCAGATATCGGGCTCATCTCTTCGGCCTTCCAGCACAGAACCTTCAGACTTTGAATACAGACTCTTTGGCCCTCCAACACAGACACATACTGGTGACTCTACTTTCAGGCCTTTTCATGCTTTCAGGCCTTCAAATTTCCACTGCTACTGGATCCTCCAGCTATATAGTATGAGGGCAGCCATTTTGGATTCTTCTGCCTCTGACCCCATGATGACTACCATGACTCTCCTACTTCTGATACTATAAGCCGATCTAATACAGTGGACCCTTGACTTACTGTTATGCCTTGTATCTAGATGTCCCCCCACAGCCTCATGCAATCACAGGGTTTTTTTCAGAGGTGGCTGAATCTATAGGATGTGGTTAATTCCTAGTGCAATCAAGGGTGGGTGATTGCTTAATCGGTCTGCTGATTGGATTGGCACCACCCTAATCCTGTTAGACTTGTTACAGTATAAGGGACAGAAAGAGGTTCGTCTCTTTCATTGTTTTTGCTGTCTTCTGCTGCCATAAACTGTTGCCCCTGTGCTATGTGCCACCCTTCCTTTGAGCCAGCCAATTATGGACTGAAATCTCTACAAACTGTGAGCTAAATAAACCTTTCCCCTTTTAACTTTGGGTGTTGGCTATTTTGTCTCGACAACAAGAAAAGTAACTAAGACATGAATTCAATTCATTCACAAGGGCTGGTTGTAGCTCAAGTTGGTTGTAATTCAAGACTATTTTTCCCATAAGAAATAATGAAACAATGCATTTTAAACCTCTTAAAGCACCCTTTAACTAAACTTTTCATAAAAAAGGGCCTGTATAATGTGTGTAATTTACCAGAAACACCAATAATTTTCCTAGTTTATTCACCAAAATGTTATAAAATGTGCCTAGTTTACCAGAAACAATAATTTCATACTGTACTCACCATTCAAGTTGACATCTTTGGCTTGCAGGAAGGAAAGATGAAATGGAGTGGTTATTGTTTGGAAGGAGAGTCCCTTTCCATAAGAACATCAGAAGTCTGGCTCTCTGGTGTCCTTTCTATCCTTAGGAGAGTCTATAGCCCATTAGGACTTGCTTCTGGCTCACTAGGTCTCAACATTTTCAGAACTAAAAACTGGTCTAAGGTTTCTGTTTCTGTCTTTTCTTTAGCACTGCTCTGTAGTATGACATGACCTAGTTAAGTGATGCAATGATTGGCTTTTTCTCTGTCTCCGTGGGTCTTCTCTACAAATGTTTGTAGCTCTGCCTATTTTTTCAGGATTTCCTTTATTTCAGAAGAACTTTGTTGCACTGGTTGTTGACACTCCACCTCCTCTTCAGAAAGTTCCTCAGCTGCCATTCTCTGTTGCTCAGCCAGAAGTTGCTGAAGTTCCTCTGTAGACAGTTCCTCTGAGTGTTCCTCCGCCAGCTCCTCCACATCACCACTGTGCACCTGCAAACCTGTGGACGCTGCTATAGTGGCAAAGTCATCAATCACAGGGTGAAGTGAAGGCTCAGGCTCCTCTAAACAGCCTTCATTTTCTTCTCTTCCTGGGTAATGTATGTTCTACAGGGCATTTTCTTCCAAAAAAGGCCAATCTCATCACAGTTGAAAACTTGATGAGAGCAAAAGCCACTTCTCTGTGTCACTTCTGGAAATGGTGTATACAATTTTCAGCAGCCCTTTTATCAGCACTGCCTGCTTCATCATACCTAGCTATGAACCCTAGTTCTCACTTTAAAGTTGTGAAATCATCCTTTTCTCATACAAAATGTTTCATCACTTGTTGATGGATCATCCTTTACAAGATTTATATTTATAGCCCTAGATTTTTCACAAATTATAGACTCAGATAGGCTATAACGTGCCACCTGCTTTTTGTTTGTCCACACTAACACTAGCCTTTCTACCTTGCCTAACACTGTTGATTATGACTCACTAATTTGAGTACAGTAACACCTTCAGCAACACTAGCTTCCTTATACAAATCTTTTTTCTCTGTAACACTGTCGAGATGATGGATTTCAACATGCTGCACATGTTAGTGAGATCAGCCACATGAATGTCACTCGCATATTTCTCTACAATTTCCTTTTTCTTTTCGACTGTGATTACTTTCTTTCCCTTCTCTTGCTTCCTTAGCTTCTTTTCTAGCTTTTCCGGAGACATTTTGATAGCAGTAATCATAGTGATTATATAAAGCTGTGACCAAAATCACATCCACAAACACGCCTATCTTAGGCTTACACTGACATTTATGTATGCTCACATGTGCTTTTCTTGTATCACGAGTCTTGGTGTACAGCTGCACACAAGTGCCAGCATTTGGACCGTAACTCAAAGACCTTGGTCATAACTTAAACTTAAAATTTACACCCCCCCTTTGTTATAACTCAAATTGTTCTGATATGAGGCCAGTCATAACTAGAGGACCCACTGCAAATCCTACCTAGTAGCCAGGCATGGTGGTGCACACCTGTAAACCCAGAACTCAGGAGGCCGAGGCAGGAGGATAGCCACAAGTTCTAGGCCAACTTCCGGGAAGATGGTGACCGGGTAGGCAGCAGAGAGAGAACCTCCCAGAGGATTACCACCCCGACAATGGAATATAGCAATATGAAGACAGAAAGGAGAGAGGTGTGTACCCTGAACCCAAGAAGGATCTGAAATGGAAACTGAAGCCCTAGGAAAGACCAAGCAAAACCTCTCCTGGAGGAAAGGATGGGAGGGCCGCCGCAGCACAGTCGGAGGGAGAAGAGACGGAGAAAGAGGAAGCCACTGCTTCAAACACACTCTT